>PVLA01004261.1:0-183592 GCA_004027455.1 Hydrochoerus hydrochaeris | reverse complement strand
CTTCTTCTTCTTCTTCTTCTTCTTCTTCTTCTTCTTCTTCTTCTTCTTCTTCTTCTTCTGGATAAAGCTCAAGTCCTTGTACACGCTAGGCAAGCACTCTACCACTGAACTACATTTCCAGCCCTTTTTATTTTCTTCAGACAGGGTCTTACTAAGTTGCATAGGCTGGCGTCTACCTTTTATCTTCCTGTCTCAGTTTTCCAAGTATCTGGGATTTCAGTTGTGTCCCCATGATGCCTGGCTTGTGTTTGACTCTCAAATGAATGATATTGAGATGATGGTTCACCTGTAGGCTTAGGTCACTCCCCTGGAATAGATGTATATATGAACACCACAAAGCCAGCTGCTCAGGGAAGGGAAAGCTTCCAGTGCAAACTGTAGGGAGACTTCAGGTAAAATCCTGATTGAAAAAGCTACATCAACCCTTGGAAAACTTTAACAAATAGTCTGGCTTCTTCTTTTCCAGAGATCCTCTTTACTTCATTCGTGTAAGGTAACCACCATCAATGCCCCCTTGTAAAAAAAAAAAAAAAAAAAAACCAAAAGGCTCAAATATCATATCCTTATACATTTATGTGGGAGAGCTTAAGTCAATATGATTCTCAGAGAGAAAAGAATAAGAAGAGATAATAAATATGCATTAAATGCTTCCTCTAAGCCACTTTAAACTTGCTTACATTTTAAACTTATTTTTCATTATCACCCAGGACCTTATCAAACATAATAGATTGAGTTATATGAAGTAGACACTTCCATGGGTCAAAACCTGTTTCATTTTGCCAATCTCATATAGTTCAGTCCAGTACTTTAAGTAGTAGAGAACAGGTCACTACAGGATTTAGAATCTGTGGCGATGTGGTTTTTGTTACTATAATGAAATATCTGAGGCTGGGTAAACAAAAAAGAAAAAAGACTTATTTTGGCTTTTAGTGCTAGAGACTCCAGTATCGAATGGCTGTACCTGGTCATAGCCTTCTTGCTGGCAGAGTCCTCAAAGTGACTCTGGGTATGAGACAGGAAGCACTTATATGTATGTCTTTTAGTGTCTCTCTTATAAAATCACAGGAATTTAATCATGGGACCCTTCCACCCTGATGAATTTATCTAACTCTCGTCACCCCTCTAAGTCCCAAACTTTAAACAGCATGGTCAGATTGTTTCCATCCTCTCAATATCTCACAATAGGGGTTAAATTTCAGTGTGCCCAAGCCCTTGGAGAACACATTTAAACTATGAAATGTGTGTTGGGTTAACTAATGGTCAGCTTGTAACACCCAGCCAAACTGAATCAGTGTGGTGTGAAGGCCCACCTGCAAATTGCTGCCAACAGCATAAAAAAGAACTGAAGGGGAAGATGCTGCTGATTATCCTGAAAAATCTTGTCACACTGGTTTTCCCAATATGAACTCAGCCGTTATCTTTGGAGGTAGAAATCCGGACCTTGCTGTCACTGAAGATGGCTGGAGTTCTCTTCAGGAGACGCTGGTCCTTATCTTGAGAGTGACTTCCTGGCTCCAGTGCAGAGCCCTCAGCCTGCTGGCACAGACCCTTCATCCCACTGCTGCAAACTTTCTAGCTTCCACCACTGAAGTTTGGGCCTTCCCAGTGCAGATCTTTGACACAGACTTGCATGTGACATTGTCATGGGTTCCAGGACTCCATTTGGACTTGTGAAGGACACTGCCAAAGCTCTAGATCTTCAGTTGAACTCATACAGGACATTGTCGTGGGATCCAGGCCCTCAGCTGGATTCTTTGGGTCTCTAGTGTGTGAACAGATCTCTTACATTCTTTTGCATGTGACTCTTGGGATGAATGTTATGAAATAATTCTATAAATTATGTATCCTTATTAAATCTCTTCCCTTGTAAACGCTAAGACAAAGTGTGATCATAAAAGTATACTTAATGTTTAAATTTACAATTTAGTATAGTAAAACAAAACATTTCCATTAAGCCCCCTCAATAGAGACCTCTTAGCTTGGAACATACTTATCATTCTTTTGGGGTTTTTTAAAATTTTTATTTTATTTGCACATGTTTTCAAGTTGTTTGGTGGAATGGTTGCATGTGCATATTACAGCATCTTTCTTGTTTTTTTAATAATCCCATTTCTCCTCCTCCCCTCACACCTCCAATTACCTAGCTCATTCTTCACTTTTGTTATATTATTTGTTTTAACTCATGTTATGACCTATGTTTATATTAATTGGGGTTATTAGGTTCCTCTACATGGCATATCTTTCTTCTTATTTCCCCTTCTCCTTACTCCTCACCTTTGTTTCCGTGGACCACTTCCCTATTGCAAGAGACCCATTATCAGAGCCCCCTGCAGTGGACTCCAGTCTCCTGCCCAGAGTTACAGTGCACAGCAGGAAGAAAGAGCAAGAGATAAATTAGGGGTGCAGCAGGGGTCTGGGATGACTAGTTTTTCTCAGAGAGCAAAAGACCATGAGGCACCCAGAACTTCGGTATTTATTCATTGAGGAAAATGGCAAGGGGGTTGCTGGTAGATGTGCTGGACAAGTGGTGAGGGTGGCAAGGGTTATGACAGAAGGAACAAAGTATTCTTGTGGAAGGGACAGAAACAGCTGGATTTAGATTATAGTTAACAAGCAACCTGCTTTGTAGTCAGTTCTGGGAAGGAATTTACCTCTGGAGTCATGCAGGCCTCAGTGGAGATATTACCTCTAGCTGCATGGTATCACAGCTCATCTGTCTGAGCTCAACCATGGTGACAGATAATAAACAATGCCAGACCATCATCAACTGCCTGCTTGCATGACAATCCACACACAGCCTCAGCTTCCACCACACTCTAATTAAACTGAAAGCCAGTTTAGGGAAGTCACCTCCATACTGCCTTCACTGCTCTTGAGTAAACACAACCATACTTGCAGGAGGGCGGCATGGAGGTCCTCCACAATCCATCCCCTTGTTCCTTTCCATCCATCCTTTATCATTTGTTTTCTTTGTCTCACTGAAATGACAGATACTATATAGTATTTAAGTTTGTGTATCTGGTTTATTTCACTCATCATTACATATTCCAGGTTAGGGTTAGGATTAAGTTAGGGTTTCCACCAATGTCTCAAATTTGTCATTCTTTACATCAGAGTAGTATCCTATTATATATAGATACCACATTTTCTTTATCCAGTCATCTGTTGTCATCCAATCATCTGTTGCTGATGCTTCAAGATTTAGCTACTATGAACTGTGCTGCTATAAACATTGGTATGCATATATCACTGTGGTATGATATTTTAAATTCATTGAGGAAAATACCTACCAGGGGGTAGCATCCTCTATGATGCTCTATAAACAGCTATATCTGATATGAACAGAAATCATATAACAACAATGACTAAGAACACACTTTTCAATCAATGACATGAAGTGATCTCTAATATCACTTTAGCTGAAAAGAAACTGTATCTTGGTGTTCACTTCCTGGATATGACAAACAGCTATCTTCTATAGGTCTCTGAGGTTGGATCACATTTTCTAGCTTGTCTTCAAGAAGGTAACAGACTCCACCACAGAGAGGCTAAGATAAGACCACACAACCTTTAAATGGACAAGTCTCTGAAGGTCCAATTGGGAATAGTGGATAGGGAAGGAGACTCTGAATTGAACTCTGTTATCTCAGGAAGATCAGACCCAACCAGGGCATCAACATGGAAGGTGATTGAAAGCCTTTGCCCCTGATATGTCCTGGTCCTGTCATTGTGTAAACCCTTTGCAGCTGTAGGAAATGGATGTGGGTAAGTCTATTTGTTATAAAAACATATCCTTGGAAGCTATGGTGGTTCATGCCTGTAATTCCAACACTTTAGAGGTTAAAGCAGGAAGGTTGCATGTTCAACCCCAGTCTGGACAATGGACTGACATAGGGAGATCCTGGCACAGAAAGGGCAAAGGATATAGCTTAGTGTGAAGACTCTGAGTTCAATCCTCAGTACAAAAACAAAACAAAACAAAAAAAACTTATTTCTTTTTCTTGCTTGTTCAGCTCAGTTACTCCATTATCAGCTGACCACATCCAGAATAGATGTGTCATTTCAAACCAGAACCTTAAATGTCATACCTATAGAGTTAGAGTCCAAAGAAAAACAAGAAGTAAGTCAAAATAGAGCTACCCTTTGCCTGAGGTATAGTAAAGCATGCTGGAATGAGTCATTTTAATAAATTCTTCCACCTAGTACTAGAAAGGATGTGCCAAGAAATGTTTCTAGCATTCAGCCATATAATGAATAAGCTGACAACTGATGATGGAGCTACAAAGAGACAGAAAAAATATGCTGCTATGTCTCCTGTTTGAAAGCTGAGTTTAACTCATATAATGAACTATCTCCACTTGGGGGCTTCAAACAACATATGTTTGTCTTCCTACATTTCTACAGGTTATAGGTCCAACATAAACTGTGCAAATATGTATAATCTCAGCACTTAGTGAGACTAAAGAAGGAAGATTACAAGTTCAAATCTACCCCGGCAACTTAAAAAAGGGTTGGTGACGTAGTTCACTGGCAATATGACCACAGGTTCGAGCTCCTATAGCAAAAAAGGAAGAAAAGAATTCCAACACAGGCCTCACTAGGTTAAAATCAAGGTATTGGCTGCCCTATGTTTCTTCTGGGGACTTTATGATAGAACTTGTGTCTTTGCTTTTCCACTTCTAGAGGTTTCCTGCATGACTCCCTTTTCTTTATCAGAACCAACAAGAGCAAGCTCTTCTCATATTGCTTCACTCTAATTTTCTTTTGCCTCTCTCGAATGTGTTATATAATGGCTTCTGATTATATTGGGCACATCTGGAAATCAAGGATAATTTTCCTATCTTAATATCAGCTGGTTAACAGCCTTCATTCCAACCTTAATTAGCCATTGGTTTTTATAATCTAACACACCCGGCAGGTTATGAGTTTTGGACACTTTATTGAAGTGTCCTTTATTCTGCCTGTCATAAAGGGTGAGGTTACAAAGGGCCTTTCCACCCTTGTTAAGGAGTTTTTACTTTAGCCTCAGGATAACTGGGAGTCATTAAAGGGTTTTAAGCAAATGAATGACATGCTAAAAGGTTGTATTTTTTCTCTATAGTTGGAGTAAGGATTTGTCAAGTGAAACTTCAAGCTCAGGCCTACTAAAAGACCTGTCTAGAGAACAGAATAGGTGGAATTTTATGTAGCATTCTAAAGATGGCTGCCTACAGTACATCTCCCAGACCTCTTCCTCAAAGTCTGCACATAAGAAGTGGAAAGTCTACCAGCAGGGAGAGTGTCCCATTCCTTACAGGAAACCCTCAGTCATTTCTTCTTCACATGGAGCCAGGGTGACTAGAAGAGTTCATGAGGGAGTCAAAGGGCTACTTCCCTGTGTTGGTTAGCTTTCCGTTACTTAGCAAATACCCGAGACAATGAAAAAAATCTTTCAAAGATAAGGAAACTTAAAAAAAAGAAAGAAAGAAAAGCTTGTTTTGGCTCTGTCCATGATGAGTTGGCTCCATTGCTTTCAGGGCTGTGACAAGGGCCTATGATCATGGCAGGAGTGTACAGTAGACTGGAGGAAACCATGGAGCATGGGAGGCAGAGAGACAGCAGAAGAGACCAAAGTTGCAGTAGCTTTGCGGGAAAGCTCCTGGTGACCTAAGACTTCAACTAGGCCTCAACACGGACTTTCCACCATTTCCCACTAGTGGGACACTGGGGACAAGCCTTTAACGCAAGACCCTTAGGAAGACATACCGGGTCCAAGCTGTACAAGTGGAGATCAAAATATACAGTGAAAGCTTGAATTTGAAAAATATTACAGTAGGCACTGTATTGCATTTAACACCCTCCTTGCCACTTTCTGAATCAGTTCTCAACATCCTCTTCCATGAGTCTCTTTATAAGATATTATAAAAATACCCCAGTGAATGGTGACGTTGCCAGTCACCCAACAGAAAGGCAGACTCATAAAAACATTACAGTGTATCCCCATCCATGTTACTCACCAGCTTGGAAGTGATTTAAAATGATTCAGGGCACCCAGGCAGTCATGATGGCACAGTTGAGTAAGAGAAGACTTCCAAAACTGCTTCACAAGTTGCAAGAGCAATGAAATAAGTATGTTGGAGGCAGGAAGGAATATTTTGAGAGAGATTTCCTGTACACTAATAAACATTTTAATTATTTGCTATATTTCTTGATCACATAGCCTTCCCCAAAGTGGGGACACACCTCTCATCTTGATTTTCTTCCACCTCTCTTGCTTTGACAGGAACAGTGTGAATAACCTTCTGTTTCTAAGCCAGGATCCTTTTGATGAGACAGTTCAGCAAATTTACACATTCACCTGTTTATGTGCTTTACTACAGCAAAGATATTTTCCAATTCCTTATGGCTTTATTAAAGTCACAAGAATAAGATAAAGTGTCAGAAACATTTTATTCTCTTCACATTAGGCACTGAACTTCTAAAGAGAAATTTTCTAGAAACAAAGACTTATTAGAAGCCAAATCTCCTTTCTAAATGATAGAAAGTTGGAAAAAGCATCTCTTGCAACTGCATTTGGATAATCAGCCCCATTGTTCTGCTAGCTATATTCAGCCCATACCAGCCATTTGGTTAAAATGCTTTTACAGAATGAATGGTAGGGTTTGGAATGCTTTCTTCCATATCTTCATATTCAAGGTTAAAAGGTTAATATTAAAACAGGAACCTTCACAGTCTCAGGTCTGCTCACCCTGAGTTAGGGGCTGCACATCCTTTTCTTAGAGTTTACTCATACCCTCCAATGGACCTGAATGACGCCGACCTCTCCAGATTACCCTAATTCTACTCCATTCCTTTATCTATTTCCTCTCATTTAACCCAAACTGGGCTCCATTCCTCACTGTTCGTTATCTCACTCACTTCCACCATGGGTCTCCAGGAAAAAAAAAACTATCTACTTCCTTCCCTCCACAAACTAGTAAAAAGTGGTCCTTAGGGTCCCCAAAACCTAGATCCCAAAACTCTGAGATTCTTAATTTCCTTCACTAATCCTCTAATGATAATACTACCTTCAGAGCTGACTTTTAAATTTGGTAATACATGTAAAGCATGTAGAATAATGTGACTCAAAATGTGGTTTATGGATCAGTGCAGTCTATAAATGGTTAGCTACCAGTATGCAAATAGATAAGTATGAAAATATGTTTAGACAGTGTTTAGCAATTTTTCAGTTGACTCTCATTGAATTGATACTACATAAAACAAGAAAAAATTTCACTTTGATGAGACAATTCAGGAAATGTCATATTAAAATGTTAAATGTTGATAGGTACCACATTTATTAAATATGTGCACAAAGGCATTTTGGGGTGGCTGGAGGAACAGGTCTTACTATACAGTCTATGGCTAACACAGCCCAGGCTGGTTTCAACCTATCTGTCCCCTTGCCTCAACCTCCTCAGTGCTGGGATTATAGGCATGTGCCTTTAGCCAGCTCACAAAGATCTTTAGTTTAGAAATCACTACTTTCCTCATAACTTTTTATGAAGGTATATTGAGAAATAATAAAAGGTATTAGTATAATAGTAATTTTCTATATTTAATATCTATACATACACTTCTAATGGACAGTATGTGCAAGGTTTGTGGTTTCTTTCTTTTTCTACCATTTCCTAGGAAATATATTTTTATTGTTGTCTTAGTCACTTTCTTCATCGCTGAGACAAAATATCCAACACACATAATTTAAAGGTGGAGAGGTTGTTTCTGGCTTACATGTTTTAGAGTTTTCAGTCTATTATTGACTGGCTCCAAGGCAGACTTGGCAAAGTAGAAGAGCCTGTTAAGGAGAAAAACTGCTCACACTGTGAAAAGCTGAGAAAACTGCGCACACCATGAAAAACAGAGAGAGAAGGCAGGAGCTGGAGAGAGAGATGTACATTTCACATACCCAGTGACCCACCTCTTCTGACCAGGCCCCACCTCCCAACAGTACACTTAGCTACTAAGTTCACCAATGGATGAATGTACTGATGAGTACTGTGCTTCAGCCATCCAACCTCTCCCCAAACACATGAGACTTTGGAGAGACACTTCATATCCAAACCATAACATCATACACTAAAAATTTGGCTTGCAGGAATAATTCATTCTGCTCCTAATCCAAAGCAACTTGGATGTCAAGCAGAATGTGACATTCAGCATGACAATACTAATTTATGGAGTATAAATTTTTTAGAAATATTTGCTCATCTTGCAGAACATTCACAGACAAAGTTACTTGCAATCCAAGGTTTGACTGTATTTTGGAAGCAAAACTGATTTGTGACAAACTGATCATTACAGTTCTGAAATGTAGTTATGCATCACAGAGAGTTTGAAAGACACTGACTTAGAACTCTGTTAGCCATAGGAGAGAAAAAGTATAAGGCCTATAGTAACTTAGGAACACATTAATAGCATCCACTCCCACAACACCCATTGTTGTATTTCCAAATGCTTAATTATGAGCAAGTCGATTGTAAGTGCAGTGTCATATCTCCATCTGTATTAGTTACTTTACATTCCTGGGACAGAATACCTGACACCTATGACTTAAAGTATTTTATTTGGCTCATGGTTGCCAGTATTTCCCATCCACGGCTGGATAATTCCAAGGCAGAAATGGTTTAGTAGAAGGGCATGGCAGAGGAAAGCTGCTCAAATCAGTGCAGCTAAGAAGCGCAGAGTGAGAGGGCTGAAGCTTTGGACAAAAATACACTCTTTCAAGTCACACTTCCTCCAAGCCCCTCCTCCTCCAACCAAACTCTACCTCTCAATACATAAAATGTGAGGGGGGAGGCATTTTAGATCTAAACCATAGCATTCTGACCCTGGCTCTCCAAAGACTTGTCCATCTCATTACTCAAAATTTGTTCAGTCCTTCGCGAAAAGTTGCTTAAGTCTTAACGGTTCCAGTATTGCTGAAAAGCCCATATCCAAAGACTCTTCTGAGTCTTAGAGCAAACCCTTAGTCTGTGAGCCCCTATGAAAATCAAAAGGAAATTTAAACACTTCCAACATACAATAGCATAGAGTAAATATTCCTATGCCAAAAGCTATGAATATGGGAATGGAAACAAACTGGACCAAATTAAGACTAAAACCTCAGAAGATAAATATTAAATCTTGTACTCTGTGTCCAACACATGGGGCCTGCCCAAATTGTAAAATGAACTACAAAAGCCTTAGGCAGCTCTGTCCCTATGGTTCTACTGGTGTCAGCCCTCATGACTTTTCTCTTAGGTAGGCTCACTCACTGCCTAAAGCTTCCCTCAGCACATTTACACATTCCCAACATCTCCAAGTTTCTGGAGCCCCTTCTGAACCTTTCATTTTACTCTCATAGATTCATGTACCATTGTCTCAGGGGCACACTGCCTGGACTCCCAGGCCCTCCTTTTAAATATGGGTGGAAATCTCCATGACCACACAAATCTTGCATCCTTCATGCTTGAAAAACCAGCACCATCTGAGCAACGTCAAGGTCTTCTGTCAGCTCAAATGGTAGCCAAAACCATTTGGATAAAACTGCAGTGGAGAACCTGAGGAAGCACTGAACCTGAGAAATACTTCACTAGGGGCCTGAATAAGCATGGTACCCCAGAGCTGTCTTCTCAAAGCAAAGTCTTTCAAAAGAGTTTGCCCTTTAACACACTTGAGCCTGCCACGGTTGAGGTCTGGCCAATTCCTGAGATTTCTTCAAGTCATCTTTCCTTTCATCCTGGTGCAAAGTACTTGCCTTCCTTTTAATACTGAGCATTTAAGGAACAACACTTTCCTTGACTCTACCTTCACAGGTATTCTTTCAGATAAAAGTGCAAACTTTTCACATCCTTCAGCTCTACTTTTTTGCTTCTGAGTCTCATTGTAGATCTGGCTAAAAGCAGCCAGAACTACCTATGCCATAGTCAGAATATTTGACTGCCCTGAAATATCCTCCCCTACATTAATTAGTCCACTGTCTTTAATCTCAGTCTCCCACAGAGTATCAGGACATGGGTAAAATGCATGGTTTTTAATCCAGTTGTCAGTGGAATCTTTTTCCCAACTGAAACCACCACTGTCTGGCCTTTACCCTCTGTATTGCTATTAGCATTCTGGTCTTCTGAGTTCTGACAAGAATTATCCATCAGGCTCTAATTGCATCATTATTAAGCTTCCTTAGTGCACATCTGCAATGCTTTCCAAATACTTCTTCCAAACCAGTTCCAAAGGCTTCTGAACCACATGGTTAGGTATAATAATCACAGCAATGTATGCATTCTCAGTACCAATTTTCTGTTATTTTCTAGTTACTTTCCCATAGCTGTGACAAAAAACTCAACACCTACAACTTAAGGAAGAGGTTTACTTGGCTCACAATTTCCAGTGGGTTCATTCCATGGTTGTCTGGCTCCAAGGAAGAAGTGGCACAGTAGAAGGACATGGGAGAGGAAAGCTGTGCATGGCATCCAAGAACCAGAAAGTTAGGGAAAGGGCTCAGGAAAACAGTATACCATTTTAGGTGACATCCCCAGTGAAATGTCTCTGCCAACCAGGCCCCACCTCAAAACATGAGACTTTTGAGGAACATCTTTAAATATAAACCATTCCATTATTCCAGATGGGTAGATGTTTCACTGCCCTGATTAGGGAAACTCAGCTTCTCACACCTTAGCCTTGTTTTTGTTAATTCCAGCTCAGATATATGGCTCACATCTCCCTAAGAGCCAGACACAAGCCTCATCCATCTTCACTAACAGGTTTTATATGACAACACGAGCCCATTTTTGTTCATCCTCTGACACATTTGTGAACCTTAGTAGCTTTTAGGCTAAGATAGTCCCATAATGACCTGAAAATCTCGAACCATACTAATTTCCATCAAGCTGTGGACTCTGGTAGATACTGTTACCAGCTGTTTGAACTGTGAAAGAAAACTGTGAATTGTTTTTGTTTTTGAGTCAGGGACACAAAGCTGGACTTGAACTTCCCATGTAGTTGAGGTTGTCCTCAAACTTGTAGCAATCCTCCTACCTCAGCCTCCCAAGTATAGGGATTGCAGGCATGTATTACTATGCATGGCAGAAATGTTAATGTTATCAGAATCAAAAAGGAGTCACTCAAGCTGGACTTGGTAGCACATGCCTATAATCTCATCATGATCATGGGGGAAAGGAGAAAAGAAGGGGAAAAAAAAATATATATATGATAATTAAGATATATATATACATGATATATATATATATATGATAGCTAAGATAATTATGCTACTAATTTCTTTTAGTTCATTGAAAAGGTTTGTGCTTATATTGTCTTGTTAGTGCCTGTGCCTAGATCCCCAATCCCCCACTGCACTGCAAAGGCCCAAAGGAATGAGACAAGTGGCATGATCTTTAGGGCTTCAGTAGTTCATAACCCTGCTAGCAGGCTGGCTGACTGACCCTGGGCAGCCTGCATTTAATCAGAACAAGCAAGGAGTTGAGTGGAAAACACAGGGAACCTGAGCAGGATCTTAGGTGGAATTCAAGGACCCCTCAGAGCAACAGACAATGCTAATTAAGGAAAACTACCCAGAAGTCTTCAGGTAGCCTCAGCTGTAGCCTATCTTGCCCCCTGAGGCATCTCCTCATTCTCAATTCAGCCATGCCTGGGCCACACCACAGCCCTGCACATGTATTCAGCTTCAAAGGCTCCAACATTATTTGATCAATTTTGCATGCCTGTGTCTTGTCTGCTTTGAAGATAACAATGAGTGATATATTAACCATTGTTAATTTTCGATTATCTTGTTTTGAAATTCTGTATCGTTTTTGCTGGTTTTTTTTCTTTTTAAAATTAAAAAAAAAAGTTGGATATATAAGTTCTAATCTTTGGCAAACACTTAAAAAGAGATTGTCCTGTGGCCAACCACTCCCCCCACAAATCATTGTTAAGGAAGCTCTTTGAATCAACTTTTCCAATTGATTTCTCAATGATTAATTTATCATTCCATTTCCAGACCTATGATCACAGTAATAATCTTCATTTCCCAGATTTGGAATTTTGGAAAGTATTATGAGAACTCTGATGGCTGATTAATGTAGGGTTATTCTCTGGTCTCATGATGTGTGAGCACAAACGTCCAAATCAATTTAAATCTCCTGAATTTCTGCCTATAGGACAATATAATAAAATTGGTCATGGACACGTCATGTTTTTTGGTCACTCTGTGCTTTTTGGGCTCTGTTCTTTCTTTCGTATTTATCCCCCTTATGCATGTTCCATTCACCCTTAGATGGAGAGACTACACCAACTTCTCCTGAAATCAGAGCACAAGATAAGAGATTTTTTTCCCACTGGGAAGGAAGCGTTAACTTGAGAATCCCAGACAGGAAAGAAAGCCATGTGGATCCTGTGGAGAGATTCCAGCTTTCAAAGGCAGCCATGATGCAGAGTAGATGCTAAGAGCCTGGCCCTGCCATGTGGAGCCCTGTCTCATTTGCATAGCTTCCCAGTCTGATTCTGGAGTTTCCATGAACTCTTAGTGTAACTTAATATTGTCCTTTCCCTTCAGAACCAGTTGGAACCCACTATATTATATGCTAAAAATCCCGATGGAAGTCAATTATTTGTCCTGTCATCTATAGACATTTAGTCTTCATCTAAAATGTCCTTCCTATCCACTTTGCTGAATTTTTCTATTTGAAGTTATTTTAACATATGTGCATCATTAGTAAAAATATTACTTTTGTATATTTAAGATGAAACCAGCATTCCAGTAGAATGGAGCTACCACAGTTGAATCCCTCATTTGTACAGGAAATAAAACTGAAGGCCAGGGTAAGGGGAGAATCTTTATCACCTCTACTTGTTAAAGAGTTGGACCTGGAAAGACAAGAATCCAGCCTTCCACTTCAGTGGTCACCATTCTGCCTGCATAGAGAAAACTACACAAGATCAAGCCTAAATGGAGATTCACCACACAAGTGATGCTTTGTTCTCTATGAAAATGTTCCAAAAGTTATCCATGTATGAATTTATTCATTGCAGATTACACAAATAAAAGCCTCAGTTTATGCAGCCAATTATGGCTTCTCAGAGTTCCAAACATGAGAAGCTTAGCAAATAGCAGCTAGTGAAAAAATTCCAAGAATTTTCAGTTGTACTTTACAAGACCTAGGGTGAAGCTTTGACCTTTACAGGCACAATATTCATGTGAGCCTTTCTACTGGGAGAGTTATCCTTAGACAGGAGTGAGATTTCAAAGAATGCATTGGAGAAACTATGAATTCCTTGCTCCTTATGATTACACCCATTCTACCAGGCTCTCCCTTCACCAGTCAGTCCCTTCTCCCTGATTAGAGGGCTATACAAGGACAAGTTGCCTAGTTGACAAAGCAGGACAAAGATCTGGCCATGCCCCAAGTCCCTTCCCCCATTCTTTTGTGAACCAGTTGGCTCAGGAAGCATGTAGTCCCTGTTCCATGTTTCATCAGGAGAGTCTGCAGCTCTGTCTGGACTGGGAGGAGGAATTTAATTGTACTCTGTAAGGAAGGAGCATCCAGCCCGCTGTCATCAGAGGTGTGGGGTTGCTTGCTCTGAACAGCCATCTCCATGATAGAAGGGAATGACTGGCACTCCCTCTCTGGCCCTCAATCTGTCTCTGTCTCTGCCTCTCTCTTCCAGGTGTCTCTTGCTATCTACAGGGAGCTGAGTCCAGTGTCCTTGCAGATACCAAATTCCAAAGATGCTCAAGTCTCTTATAAAATGACACAGTATTTGCATATGAGCTGTGCACATTTTTGTGTAATTTATATCAGCTACAGATTATTTAAAATGCCTAATACAATGTAAATGCTATACAGTCAGTTATCATATTGTTTAGAGAATAATGACAAGGATAAAATGTCTACATGTTCAATATGGATACAGGTTTTTCAAGTTTCAATCCTTGGTTAGGACCGCAGAGGACTGACTGGATGTATCTGTCTTGTATCCACATACAGGAAAGGGAGGAACGAGAACCATTCTCGGAGCCTTAGACCCTTTGTACAGTCTATACAGCTTCCTTTACAGTCATGCCCCTATCTACATTTTCCCAAACCACTGATCCCATGATACTCTTCATTTAACTAAAGTGAATGCATTAAAATGCCCTTGCAAGTTCTCCTAGCAACGGGGCTTTTGTGGTCCTTTTTTGGAAATTATTAGACAGGAGTGAGATTTTTAAATATGTGTTTCCTTCCAGTAAGTTGTTGGAATAATAACTCTATGTATCACACACATTTCGGTGACATGTTTTCCTACCGCAGTGGGATGGCTCCTTTTCCAGGCACATGAGTTGAACGGGAGAAGCAGACGGGAGGGGTAACCGGATGGAAGAGTGCTTCCCACACAGTGTCAACCAGCAGACAAAATTCCTTACTCTAGAGAGATCACAGCCAGCCACAGCGAACTGGGCCACGGTCCATCACTGCCTCTGCCACTCTCCCTGCCAGAAAATTCATCACCCTGCCACCAGAGTCCAGGTACAACCATGTGTTGCACACCTCTTGTCTTCTATTTGGAAGCATTAAGTGAAAATGACAGAAAGGCATTGCTTTGGACTATACTTCTAAACTAGGCCCCAAAATGATGAGGCCAAAATTCAAAGTGGAGTCAGTCAGGCTATAGTTCTTCACCACTAACCTGAAAAATCAAGATTATAGAGAAAACAGCCAAATTTCTCAAACTGGCTAGTTTCATTTGGCATAATAATGAAGTTCTCTCTGCCTTAACCCTTACACAAAACAGTAATTTGAAATAAACTGATGTTAAGCAATCAGTTATTTTTCTATTGTTCTGTCTCCCTTTTCCAACCTTACAAGGAGAGCAAATTTTGTTTATTTATCATGTGGTAATCTCAAAATACTTAAAAATTAAAAAAAATAATTATTAGTACATATACGTAGTACATATGGGTTACATTCATCATAGGGAGTTGGTACATGTCACAACACATTTTAATTATTTTTACCCCTCCTCCCCTTTTGTCTCCCTCCTTCCATTGAAATGACCAATTCAATTTAGTGAGAACCTATCCCAAAATGAAAAGGGATGAAGATGTAGCTCAGTGTGAGATAATGAATTCAATCTCTAATATCGCTCCCCTGAAACATGACACACACACACACACATACACAATCTCTCTCTCTCTCTCTCTCTCTCTCTCTTAGGATATGGTCTATACTCATTGAATTGGAAGTTTTGTCATTGTATGCTGCTAAGCAAGAAAATCCAAATACAGAGAAATTCAAGCAAATGTCTAAATGTTTACTTAAAATGTATTTTTAAAAGCCACACAAATGCACAGATGGTTGTGTATTATTATTAACTTAGACAATGGTAGGGAGAGAAATACATTGTTATTATGAATGCCTTGTGCTGTGGGAGTTAGGGAATAATGGAAATTTGTTCAATAACAACCCAAATAAATCAGAAGATAAATTGATTTTAACAATCATTAAGTATAATCTTAGAAGCCTGGAAAGCTGAATGTTCAAATATGGGATTTGGATTAAATTTACCGTGCTATAATCACTTATCAAGCTATTCTACAGATATTGAAATGATGTATGGTACAGAAATTAAAAGTAAAAAACAAGGTAAAAACTAAACACATCAGATACTTTCATTTGTAAGTCTAGGAGTGGATACATGAGAAAGCATAATGGCATTTAGCTATGCTGTAAAATTACAAGTCTTTCGTTCCTTACTTGTATTTTCTGTTTTTTCTAACTGCAATAATAATTACAAACGAATATGTTCCTAATATGAATACATCCCTCCCTGTCCTTACCCTAGTATGATGGTGTTAGCAGAAACCTTGGGTTCCTCTTCCATTCAATCACCCACTCATTACAGGGACCTTGAAAACAATGATCCTGAAAATTCACTAAGCAAAAGAATTATCTGTGCAGCTTGTTCCAGTGGAGAGCTCTGGGCCTGCCTTAGACTTTTCTCATTCAGAAGGCACCTGCATTTTCACATCAACCAGTACTCTAAGCAGCTCCATTGAGAGAATTCTGAGAGTGCACGTTCTGAGAGTGTGCAGAGAGAATTCTGAGAGTCCACAGGCAACCTAATGTACAGATGGACCATCTCAAGTGACAGAGCACTGTTCTCAGGATCCTTTCTCCCAGCAGGTCCCACCAATACTACATTTCCCCCACATCCTGGTAAAACTTTGTCCCTTACACTGTTTGGGCACAGGTATTTCTTACTCATGAGAAAGTGTTCTTCCCTACTTGGAAACCAGAAGTCTCTCCACTGTCCTGAGGCCTGTGTCCCAGCTACCTGTCACTTTCCCTCCTCACTGCAACTGAGGCAGTAGGGGGCAGAAGCAACCCTTTACCAGTCCTTTTCTAGGCTCTTACCTTGCAGTTGCCATTATTGGTTATAACAAGCTGCATGAGGCCCTGTTCTAAGACAGAAACATGATCAAATAATGCTGTTGGATTCTATTACCCTTCCTTGGTGATAGGAAGAAAGATATTTCCATGAGTTTGTTTTAGCATCCATGAGCACCTCATTTGAAAACTTTTAAAGCCTGTTTTTCCTGTCATAATATAAATATGTTTGCAGTGAGTCATGGTGGAAACAGAAAAAGCTACCTTTAAAGTTCAAATTTACAGTAAGTTTGCTTTAATTGGTTTAACTCAACCTTGTCTGACAAGGTCTCAATCTGAAAAAGGAGGGCAAAGACTGCCCTCTGCTGCCCAGAAGTAAAATAGCCTTTAATTTTTCACAACCGCATGTCGGCAGTCAGGCTCTCAGTGTTAGTTCCCTTACATAGTAGCTGGAAGACAGTCTCCCTTGTTAAAAGTTCTAATAGCATTGAACACCCATCAAGCACTTTAAGAAATAAAATCTCCAAGAGAGTTTGAGACACCTGGTTTACCTAAGTCTCTCCCAGACTGAGTATCTGTGAAAGCCCACAGAAAGCATATGGTATACCTTCACACAACACACAGGCTGTTCTGAATTGATCTAATTTTCTATTTTCCTTTATTCACTTGTTTTTCATTCCTCCCCTGAGACACGGTAATTTTACTCTCCATTCCATATCAGTGCTGTCTCCTTTCCCCCACCACCTTCCCAGTTTCACCCCTCCAATTCAGTCACCTCTCCTTTACACCCTTTTAATAATCTATGCTCTTCTTTCTCCACAGCTTTCCATGCATCATCTTTTGGACTCTGCTTCCTTCATACTCAATCTTTCTGCAAACTATTCCTCAGAATCATGTGTTTTTTTCCTTCTCTTGCTAGATGATTGCAGACTCCACATGGCAGAGACCATGCACACCTGTTCATGGGCTCATACACCAGTTCCTAGCTGGATCCTAAGGTTTGATTTGGTTTGGTTTTCCTGAGTACATCAATTACTTTAGAGTTGCACATGGAACTGAGGATCTTTTTGGTCTTTGGCAAGCACTGCTTCAATTGTTCCATAGGAGCTGAAATCAAAATACCGAGGGACACAGAATATAGTACAGTAGAAAAGATGTTGGCACTTCTAGGTTGAGAAGTTGAAGACTTAGGGAAGAAGTTGATAATACGCCAGGGGTATCTGATGGAGAAAGAGACTCGAGCAAATGAGAACAATAGCATTATTTTCCTCATACAACACACAAAGCCCACTACTTCTCATAACAAACAACTGAATGAAACACATACCATCAACATTTTATGGGTAAGAAAAGAGGCTCAGAGAAATTAAACAAATTTGTCTAGGGTTACCCAACTTGTAAGATACAAAACTGAACATCAACCAGTTATTCTGCTCTAAGTCTCAGACTGAATGTTTGGCCTTAAAAGGAGGAAGAGGAGGAAGACCTCAATGCTTAAAGGACAGGAGGGAAGCACCAATATAGTTTTCTAGATTTAATGAAGTAAGAGAGCTAGTACTCTGCTGAGAGCATGGGGAGAACCTGGAGCATGAAGTGACGTTTGGAAATAGAGTCATGTGCTTTTCTGTAGGCTCACTCTGAGAATGATGCAAAAACTTTGAAGAAAATAAATTATGGTACAACCTAGGGTGAAATAATGAATTGAAAGTGGCTTCAATTCTTGCAATTTCTGTACCGTAACAGTGTCTGTCACTTAGCAATTGGATTGGAGAAAGGTTGGGTGATTGTTCCCATAGCCTTCCATGCATCATCTTTTGAGATGATGAGAATACATGAAAATTGAGTGTTAGAAAATGAAGTTTTTATGTGATTGACCTTGGAAGTCAAGCCTTAATGAGGATGAGAAGCAAATTGGGTTAACAGTAGGAGATGCTCTGGGGGTAAAACAAGAATTAAAAGCTGGTCAAGGGGTACATGCCAAAAATCCAACACTGAGGGAGGAGGATCATGAGTTCAAGGCCAGCATGGACAATTTAGCAAGAGCCTGTCTTAACAAATAAAAAGTCCCTCTTTTTATTAAACAGTAAAGTATTGAATCCAACAACAGATACTAGTGACAGAGGACTTTTAATGCTATTAATCCAAAAATGATCTCAAGATGAAGAAAGAAACAGAAAGGGGCTGGGGACAGAAGTTGCTTAGGCTGGTCTCAAATTTATGATACTCCTGTTTCAACCTCTTGAGTAGCTAGGATTACAGGGAAGCACCATCACACCAGGCTCTGAATTTTTAAAAGACAATAGAATAAATGAGAAGAGAAAGTTAAGGAACTCATAAAATAGAACATGTAAACAATGGAAGACTCACTAAAGGGGAGGGCAGAAGAAGGTAGGGAAAGAAACCATCAAAGACTTCAGAGCAAAGACATTTCTCAGAACAAAAGGATGCAAGTCTCCAGAATAAAATGACTGCTTATCACCATGGAAGACAAAAGGCTGGTAGTCATGAAATCTAGGGATAAGAGGCTAAAGAGATTTTGTTTTTAGAGAAAGAGAGGGGAAAAGAAGACAGGTGACATATAAAAGAATAGGAATAGTAATGAATTCCAGTCAAATACACTAGAAAGCAGAGAAAAAAGGGAGCAATGTCTTCCAAATTTTGAAAATATTTTCAATCAAGAATTCTTATACATATCAAGGTAGGTTTACATGGGCTGTGTTAAAATTTCACCATGCATCTTTTTTGAAAAGCAACTGGTCAACCAACACGAAGCAGTGGATCAAGAAAAATTATGCCAGCACTTGGGAGATCGAGACAGGAGGATCACACATTCAAGGGCAGCCTGAGTTCCATTGCAAAACCCTACTTCAAAACAATAAAATCCTGAGTTCAACCCCCCAGCAAAACACACACACACACACGAAGAGGTCCAAACAGAAGAGGTGAGGGCTGAGGGCTGCTATGAGCCACAGTGAAGCAGAAAACTGGATGATTTTAGGCAGGACTTAAAAAGAAAATCGAATTACTAAACTGTCAGGTATGACTCTTGGATAAACTGTAATGAAAGGAAAAAACAGAGTTCTTCAAGCCAGAAGGTCAAAAAAAGTATTTTTTTAAAGAGATAATTATTAATGCAATCACACACACACAAAAAGTTTAACAGAAAAAATTATCACAGAATACTGTGAGGATTTCCAGACACACTTATGGACATAACAAAAAGCTAACATACACTTACAAAAATGAGATATTGAACATTTTTTTCATATATTGTCATTTTTATTTCTTCATCTGAGAAGTCTGTATTCATCTTAGATGCCCATTTTTGGATTGGGCCTTTTAATTCAGGGATGTAAGTTTTTAATTCTTTATATGTTCTAGATACAAGTCCTTTGCCTGAGGGACAGACAGCTATAATTTTTTTTCCCAATTTGTGGGTTTTCTTTTCACTCTGTTGGCGATTTCTTTTTAATAAGATGAGATCCCATCATTGGTCCTTTGAGAAATGCAAACTAAAACAACACTGAAACTCCTCTTACCCCAGAAGAATGGTTATCATAAAAAGATCACCCAATAAAAAAATGCTGGCCAGGTTATGGGGAAAAAGGAATCCCTTGTTGGTCAGAGTGTACACTATTACAACCATTGTGGAAATCAGCATGGAGATTCCTCAAAAAATTAAGATTAGAGGTCTCATTCAACCCAGCTATTTCCCTTCTGGGTATTTTCCCAGAACTGAAACATCATACCACAGTGATACATGTGAACCCATGTTTAGAGCAGCACAATTTATAATAGCTAAGTCTTGGAAACAACTCAAAAGTCCATCAACTGAGGAATGGATAAAAAAAGATGTGGTATTTTTATACAATGGATAAAGAAAGATAAACTCAAGGCTTTTATAGGTAAATGAATGCAACTAGAGACCATACGCAGAAGTAAAATAAATCAGACTTGTAAACATTGTATTGTTTCCCTGGCATAAGAAACTAAAAGAGTAAATAATATTCAAAATCTACAATAGATATCGCGAAAGGGAAAGAAATTGCTCAAAAGAAAAGAACAGGAATACGGGAAAGGAGAAAAGAAAGGGAAAAACAAATATATGTTATACACACACACACACACACACACACACACACACGATAGCTAAGATAATTGCACTACTCAGTTCAATGCTTATATTGTTTGATCAATTTTGCATGCCTATATCTGGTAATCTGGGCAACTAGTTTGAAGACAACAACATACAATATAATAACCATTGTTAATTTCCTATCATCTTGTTTTGAAATTCTGTAGTTTTCATTGCTTTTATTCTCTTCTAAAAAAAAAAGTTGAGATAGGATATTATCTCAAAGTCCTCATTTTCTGAAATCAGAAGTCAACAGAAGGGATCTCAGAGCAATAACTGGAGTAACAGTATGTAGAAAACCTTATGGACAGCTCTCTTTGAATACAAAACAATTACCTCCACTTAGCTAAACCTGGCCTTATTACCATGTGCTGATGTGTACAGAGCTGGCTAAGCTATTTCTTTTTCCCTTTGGTTGGTACTGATGTATAATCTTTGAAGCCAAGTGACAGCCCGGTTTCCTCACGTCAGTGTCTCCCACTAAATGGCAGTGGGATGGCAGAGCCATTGCTCCAGACTATAACTTCCTAGGGCAGAAAAACTTTGCCTATCAGAACTGAAGCACCAGCCCCCTAAACATTAAATGCTACCTCAGTTGTGTTTTGCAGATTGGTCTTTCTGCATACTCTTCTCTCTGCATACTGCAGAGGTGCTTTCTGGCATCCTGGCTAGTTCAGTTCACATTATTCACATAATTCCCACCATTCTCCCCATCACTCATACTCGAGCCACTCCCTTCTTCACTAATTTATAAATTCTGGACTAGGCCCTGGGTGGAGGCCTTTGTTCCATGAATCCTCATCTAGACCAGATTCAAGAGCCCTTGGCTGCCCGTAACTGTAAATGTGTCTTAGTGTCTTTATTCTCTCAGGGTTGCACTGAAGGTGGCAAATTGGAAGTTAACTTGCTGGAATTCTAATGTTTCCATGGGATTACAAGTGTAAACTTTCCGGACTGCAAGGAGAATGGGAAAAGAGCCTCAGTAACAGTGTTTAGAAACAACAAATCACGCACACCATCATGACTAAGTTACCTTGGGAAATGATGAGAGTTTGATGAGGTCCAAAGGAACTAGAGGTTGATTTTCTAAGCTACCCCCCCCATTTGAGTTTTTCTTGATAAGGCAGAAAAATGTAGTTAGAATAGAAAACAAAAGCCTTCTACTTATTAAATGCAGAACAGCAGACCCAGTAGATGGGAGATTAGAAACCCAACCTGAACCTATAGAACACATTTTAACACCATCTCCTGTACACTTGACTAGTAGTCATGGTACAGCAGTCCTGAAGTAAGAAACAGGTGTTCACTGCCAAGGCAAGGAAGGGATTAAGATATATGGGGCACACAAGGTTGGAGGATGCAAGTCTGAATTTAATTTTCCAGGTTAACTTCAATCTCTTCACATATTTTCTTCTATCCCTGCAGTACTAGGGTTTGAACCCAGAGCCTGCATACTGGGCAACATTTCTACCCAATTCCTCTTTTGACACTAAGTCACTACATTGCCTGAGCTGGGCTTGAGCTTGAATTTTGTTTCAGCTTCGCAGAATGCTAGGTTTACAGCCATGTACCACCACACCCAGTTACACTTAAATCAATGATCAGTGCTACTCAGCTTTAAACTTCCTAGCATTTGAATTTCCCAAATTTCCTGCCCTTGCCATCATTTCCATCATGTTTTGTGTGGAATTTCATCTTTTTACCTTGCAAAATCTGTTTTTACATGGCACTTACTCTTGCATAATCCTCCTCAAATTATTGTTTTTAAGAAACTGTGCTTCTCAGACTAAATAAAGGCTTAGTAATTGCTCAATTTTTCCACTTATTTGCCATGATTAGACAATGCATTCAACAGTAAATAGAAGTCTCTTATCTTCCATGTGAAAGGGTTTTGCCTTAGATTAAGTTACGCGGTATTACTGTGGTGGAGCCGGGATCAAGGATCCTTCCTTCCCTTATGACAACTTCCTTTTTCCTTTCTCAGTGGTGCGAAAAAAGTTCCAATCAGTTCCTCGCATGTCATCTATGCCCACCCTAAGCGCCACCCCCGTCAGAGCTTATATATATATTCCATGCCCCACATTTAGGTCAGAGAATGCCAGGCTGTCTATGGTCATGTCTCTCCACTTCCTTGGAATAAAGGCTACTTTTACTTATTGCGCCGAAAACCTATCACCATGAAAGGAAAATAACACTCTCATAAACATTTGATAGGGCAAACTACAATTACAAGAGATCTTAGTGGTCTTCACATACATGATTCCATAGTGAGAACTAAGCTAAGTAGGTGATTCTGTCTTGCCAACTTTACACTTCTGTTGTGTTTTGAAACATTTATAAAGCTTTTGTAAATGTTCCAAGTAAAGTTACTAATCACATTGTCATTTGTTGCTCTAACTGAAGTATGTACTGAAAAAATCTAAGCCACTTTTGACTATATATTATGGAAATCACTCAAAAAGATTCTGTAAGGCTAGAAATATAGCTCAGTGGTAGAGCACTTGCCTAGCAAGCATGAGGCCCTAGGTTTGATCTCCAACACTGAAGAAAAAAGTAAAGCTTGTATGGTTGTTTATTCTTTGAGAAAGAGTCTCACTATGTAATTCATGCTGGCTTTGAACTCATTATGTAGCCCAGGCTGGCCTTGAAACCACAGCAAACCTCCTGCCTCTGCCTCCCGATAGCTCTTTCTTCTTTGAGTTTCAAGAAAAATCCAAACTAAAATACTTTGAATTTTAAAGAAATAAAAAGTAGTAATTTTTTTTCCTTTCTGTTTTTCTTTTGGTATTGGGGATCAAACTCAATGACCTTACACTTGCCAGACAGGCACTTATGCTGCAGAGCTAAAGCCCTGGCCCAAAAAGTAGTAATTTTCAAAGTGAATTAAAACATTACCATGAAATGCAACAACTGATCTGAATTTGTTTTCAAGATACACACAAAATTGCAAATCTGTCAAATGCTAAGTATTGACACATTAAAACTTGAGAAGTTCATTAAAACTGTAATTAAAGATATTATCACCTTTATTAATCACTCATCTATGCAGAACAGCTTCTCCTTGAACAATCCTTGCAAACATGTAATATGAGGATACTACAGAACTGACAAGATGTTAATTTCTAAAAATGATTAAAGAGGAATTAATCATCATTTACTGGTAGAAAAATTAAATCATTCTCTTGAAAATACAGGTAATTTGTACAATACACATTATGGCCCAGAACAGTCAGCCATGAAAATTTTTCTTTGAAGACATATCCTTTATTTTGTGTAAGTCTACTCTGTATTAGACTCACGGTTGCTAAATGTTCTAAAAGATTTCTATCCAAAGAGAAGGTGCATCCCAAAACAAATTTATCCTGCAACAACCAATACCCAGCTCACATTGCAGTATGAAAACTGCAACATGAGATCTGTCCCATCCATCCACCTTACAACATACTTGTAAAAACTACTGAAATTCAAAATTTGTTCCAGATGCATGTGTATGTATATGAAACATGGAGCATCCTGAAACTTACTGTTAGTCAGGAGTGCTGGTACATGTCTCTATCCCAGCACTTGAGGGCAGGAAGATGGACATGAGTTCAAGGCCAGTATGAGCTACATAAGTAAGTCCAAGGCCAAAATGAACTACATAGCATGACCCTGTCTCAAAAACAAACAACAAACCAAAAAACAAAACAAACAAACAAAAAAACTTATGTTAATGTAAGCTTTTTATTTTTACACTATGACCTAATTCTAGTTTTTCCTTTTATTTTAAACTTGGAAAATTTTATTCAATTGAATAAATTTATAAAAAGTGTTCCTAAAAGCACTCTGCATGCTTTATTTCCATTGCTCAGATATTTAATGAATAAAATAATTGTAATGATTCTTTTAATTAACTCTATCAAATACACATTGTCTAAAATGTGTGTAGGTCAAAATGCTGATTGCACAGTCATCCATGTGCAGACTCTGCCAAACTATTCCAACTTCAATATAAAATGATGCTGTCCAGAAAACAAGCTTCATGTTATGGAAAGGCAGTGACTTCTTTTTCCACCAGGCAAGTCTGTGCACTGGGCAAAGGCCTTTGTTAAAATTCTTCTTCTGCCTGCCTGCTGCGGGACTGCTTGAGCTGCTGCAAACGTTCAATGGTTTCAGAAATAGTACGCTCCCCATGGACCTTATTGTCCCTTGTACGGATATTAACAGTGCCACTGGTCTTCTCTTTTTCACCAACAACTAAGACAGAAAGTACAAAGCTTTGTGAGAACCTAAAGACATGGAAAGATTCACCTTTCACATCTAAAGAGAAATGACCCCAGCACGTGTGAGCCACCCTAGAGTGTCAAACACATTAACATACATGACATATATTGCTGAGCAACTGACTTTAAACATCCATTCATTAAAAAAAAATAAAAAACCAATTTGCAGTACATACAATTACTGTGCTCACCTAATTCAGTCAATATGCTTGACCACAATTCACTTAAATCTAAGTCTCAAGATTTCAGCATATTTTTTTTTTTCTGGGTTTGGAAAATGGATTTTCCTTCTTACCTAGGATAAAGTTATACTGTGCTAACTGTGCATTTCTGATCTTCTTGTTTAGTGTACAGCCTGGATCCAGATCAATGTCTACCATGAATTTAGCATCATGGAATTGCTGCTGTACCTATTAAACAAACACAGAAGTCAGATTTGGACAATCATGCAAATAATTAAAAAGAAATGCTCTTAACTACAAATAAACATAAAATATTAATTTGTGTCTTGGGTCCACATTTAAAAAATCAAAAATATACTTTACTTTTGAGAGGTAATTGCTTTAGAAGATCCTTAAAACTCAGAATTCAAACAAATTAATCAGTTCACCTGAACAACACATCACAAAAGGGAAGAAGTCTTTTCACAAATAAATCAAGTCTTTTGTAAGGAAGTTGCCAAGAAATAAATTAGCAGCCTCCATATAAAACTACCACATGCAGTAACAGGTTGTCTGAATATCATAGTTTGCTTATTTTCAACTGGTTAATATTCATCTACTTCTTCAAGACAGTGAGTAAGAAAAACTTATTTTGATGTTCTAAAATGATGATTCTGATACTACAGCATTGCTAAATAATTAACTTAATTATCTGTAATTCTTTAGTATGGAATTACTATACTAAACAGAACAGAGTGTTCCAGTCTTTAAGGTGTGAATAAATGGTTATCATGGCTATTTATACATTCATCGGTAAGTTAATTTTGTGGCAGAAAGGCAAAGACATTCTTGACACTAAGCTGTAAAGTTGAAACACTGAGAAATTTGCATTAAAAATGAAGTAAATTTACTGCATAGTGTAGCTTAAACTATTTTTTACATTTATATTATATCACACCGCAGTACTTCATATTTGCTGGTTTGGTTTTTAAAAATAATAATAAGATACACAAGTATATACAAAATAGTATCTGAATATGTTGTAATCATAGAACCATTTTGAAAAGCAGTAATCCATTAATCCATTCAACAGGAGAAAAATATATAGTAATACTCTGTCATGTTAGAAGCAGCTTGATTTACCATGAATAAATAGCTATGAGATCTAAAGAGTGTAACAGGAATTAATAGGAAGGTCATATTTAAGGGTTACCTTTTGGGCATATTCATCACATGTTGGTCCTACTGGAACTACCATTACCTGGTGAGGAGACAGCCATAAAGGCCTTAAAAAGAAAATAAAAATATTTGATGTGGATTTGGGTCCATCCATACATTAATCAAATATGGCACATTTCTTAGTCTGATTTGGCATACTCCTTTAACATGTTTTCCTCAAACAAGGGTTCCTTTCAGAACTTTTAACTTTGTTTTTCTAAAATATCCACTAAGATTAAAGAGAGGAGAACAAGGAGGAGAAAATACCAAATAAGGAAAATTTGTGGCTAAGATTAGTGTTGTCAAGCAAGTCGTAAAGCAAACTGATGATAGAGATGAAGCCTCGTATTTCAGTACATCACATAACACCATAAACCAGCTGTCAGAGAGGTTAGCAAACTTAAACAGCTGTTCATATCGATAAAGATTTTATTACTTATTCTTCATAGAGAGGAACATACATATCCTGCCCTCAGGATCCTTTTAGTTTATTCAAGATTCTTTCAGTAAGATTCAGCAAACTGTAACTGATAACAACTGGGGAAAAAGGAACTTGGTAAAAATATTGTTATTACTACTTATAGCAAAGAAACAAATAAGTAACCACTGTTCATTTCCTGTTATTTGGTTTTGAAGTCCTATAATGTTTTCATTCTTTCGATTGGTTTTATACTATTTTGTTGTTTGATATTGTGTGTGAAGGTATGGTCAACTATTTTGAAGAAAACAAGAGACATTATGGTAGCCACTGTTGATATCTTGTTGTCTTGTTTTGAAATCCTGTGTTCTTGCATTGTTCTGACTTGCTTTGTTCTGTTTTATTTTCTTTAAAATAAAAAAAATTTAAAAAAACAACACACACACACACACACACACACACACACTACCCCACCTACGGCTGGGGATGCAGTTCAGTGGAAAAATATCTGTCTAGTATGTGCAAGATGGAGGTTTCAACACCCAGCACCACAAAAAAAGTCCAGCCATTGTCATAATTGTTTGGAGCATTCCATGTGTAAGGCCCTCTTGACACTGAAGACATCAGGCCAATATTGTTCTCCCTCATTCTTCCATTTTCAGTTGTGCTGTTAGATCTGGCAAAAGAGCTAGAAGAGTCACTGAATTCTTACTCTAATTGTAGGCTTTTTCCAATCTATCACAAATTTGGCAGAAAAATTAGGCTAAGGATTTCCTTCAGTCTCTAGATGCTATGTAGGGAATGTTTCCCATATTTCATTTGATTTTGTAAAATACAACCAAAAAAGATTATTTTATTAACAAATCTGAAAAGCTTCCCTTAATGTCTGAATTAACTAAATTCAAATAATATAAAATGGCAGTACTGTTTTAAGATCTAGCCAATTTATAAATTTTACAGAACTTTTAAATGAACACAAAATTGTACTCTAAAGTAGGTGTGGTGGTGCATGTTTGTAATCCCAGCACTTTGGGAGGGTGACAAAGAAGGGCCACAAGTTTGAGCCTGGGCAACTCAATGACAACCAGACCCTGACTCAAAAAACAAATGAACAAAAAAATGGCTGTGGATGTGGATGTAGTTCAGCGTGAAGGCCTTGGGTTCAATACTGAGTACCCTCTAGGTAAGTAAGTAAGTATGTAAGTCAGTCAATTTTTTTGCAGACTAAAATGGGTGTTTGATAACCTTGTGTTACTTTACATAGTATTGTGAGCCCACACGAAACTACTTATAAAATTGAACTCGTGCAATCTTGCCAACAACAACAACAACAACAACAACAACAAAAATACCACCTTACAGAAATGAGTTATAGCTGGCTGTAGTGATGTACACCTGTAATCCCAGCACTCAGGAGCCAAGGCAGGAGGATCACCATGAGTTCAAGGCCAGCCTGGGCTACATTAAGTGAGTTCAAGGCCAGCCTATACTACACAGTGAGACCCTATCTCAAAAAAAAAAAAAAAAAAAATGAGTTATAAAACTTGGTCAGTTATAAAACTTGATCAAGTTATAAAACTTGATCAGCTTGGTACGCTGAATACTTTTTATCAATTAAAAAAATGACTGTCTCTCAAAAGATGTCAAAAATACTTGCTTACTGTTGATCAATAAAGCTGAACAAGGTAAGCAAAAAGTATACTCATTTATCAGACAAAAAATAAACAAGGCCAGGGATTTAGCTCAGTGGCACAGCACCTGCCTAGCAAATATGAGGCCCTCAGTTTGATTCCTGGTACCAAACATAAATAAATAAGTAACTCCCAAAATGTTATTTGAAAAGCAGTAAAAATTCTACATGCTTCTTAATTGAAACAATTGCTAATCAGAAAGTATATAACATTTAAACAAATCTATTTCTCATATGAAAAGTAACAACAAGCATCTGATTTTCTGTTTCTTGATTGAACACACAGCTAAGCTACTGCTGTATTCCCAACTTCTCCTTCCCAAAAGTTTTTTTCTTTCTTTTTTCTTTTTTTTTTTTTTTTGTGATACCACCAATTGAACCAGAGCCTTGTATAGAGTAGGTAAACACTACCACTGAGCTACATCGCCAGCCTTTTTAAATATTCTTACTTTGGGACAGTATCTTAACATTAAGCTATTCAAGCTGACTTCAAACTTACTACTCTGCCTCACAAATAGCTGGCATTTTAAGCATGTGCTAGGCAAGTATTCTTCCTTCCCTCCCCACCCTGCCCCCATTCTCTTCTCTTTTTCTTTTGTAGTACTTCACACTCGACTACAGCCCAGCCATTTTTAAAAATAATTTATTGAATTAGGGTCTTGCTAAATTATCCAGGCTTGGCTCAAACTTGTGATCCTCCTGTCTCAGCCACCCACCTGTTGGGATTACAGGTATGAACCATCATGCCTAGAACGCCATGCTAAAAAAGCCAGGTTTAGATTTTAATTCCTTTTCGTGAACATTTATCATTAATTAGAGGTAACCAATCAGAATCATTTTCCCATTCCATTTCACATCTATAATGGAAAGTAGATGTATCTTTTAAAAAATTTTTTTTAATTTAAAGAGACTAAAACAAAATAAAACAGAACAAAGCAATTCAGAACAGAACAATGCAAGCAACTAAGGACTTCAAAACAACAGGATATCAATAGTGGCTACCACAATGTCTCTTGCTTTCTTTGAAACAGTAGACCAAACCTTCACACACAATATCAAACATAACAAAATAGTATAAAACCAATCAAAAGAACAAAAACATTAGAGGACTTCAAAATTAGATAACAGGAAATAAACAGTGGCTACTATAAATCTCATTTTCCTCAAAAAAGTTGTGCATACCATCATATAAAAAAATCAAAAAAAACACAACACAATAGAACCAATCAAAACAGAAGAACAGAGCATGATAGGACTTCAAAACAAGATGACAGGAAATCAGCAATGGCTATCATTGCACATAATAAAAATCTTTTAGTCAGTTTAATCAGACAAAAACAAATGAGACAGAGACAGAGAAAGAGAAATTACCATTTTCCCCCATAGTTTTCAGTAAGGATAGCAATCATTCTTTCCACTGATCCCAAGATGGCTCGATGAATTATCACTGGTCTTTTCTTATCATTGCCATCATGGCTATAAAGAAAAAAGAATTTGTTTTGCCTTGTTATATGTATTTCCACTTACATATTCCTGAAGAAGTGTATTCAGAGGAAATACCAGAAACGTACCTCACAAAAGTCAGATTAAACCTTATAGGCAACTGAAAATCTAGCTGGATTGTTGCACACTGGTGGTAGCGACCAATTGCATCTTTTATCTGTATATCAACCTAGGAAGCAAAGACTGGGCTGTCATAAAATGCTGTTAGAGCTGACCTCACCTATTGGGTGATCACTGATACCTCCCTCTCCCCACTTATTTTAACATAATCTCTTTGCACCCACAAATGGAAAATCACATCACCTAAAAATAGTTTGGCACTGACCTTTGGACCATAGAATGCTCCATCGCCAGGATTTAACTCCCACTTTTGACCAAATTCATTCAGGCTGTTTTCAAGTTGCTAAGAATAAAGGAAAATGATTTATATTTCTATTTATCTGCAACTTTCCCTCTTTTAATGTACTCTGAGACAAGATATTGTATTTACTTTCATGGATCACTACTCTCTGCTTTATAATTGTGTCTACCTAAATATTCTTTCAGACATACTCTTTAAGCTTAAAATTTGATAATTAAAAAAAAAACTCAAAACATTTAACCAATTCTAAAATATTATAATACTTTATAAAAGTCATACAGAAAAAAAAATGAGCTTACTCTAACAGCAACTAATTTTCTAATTTTCTTTTGTTTTTATCTGCTTATAAAGCAAAATAAGACAATTTCAATCAAACAAAATCCACACTAAAACCACTACTTACCTTCTCAGCTTGGTTCCATATTTCAATATCACCAAGGAATTTTTCTGGGCGAGTAGAAAGGTTCAGTTTAAAAGAAAATCCAAATACATTATATACTGTATGGAGAAAGTCCAAGCAGCCTTTTATCTCGTTTTCAATCTTAAAAAAAAAAAAAAGAAAAGAAACAGCAGTTGTTTTCACTTGCTTTTTGACTTTTTGTGGTACTAGAGATTAGAGTCAGGGCTCTGCACTAAGCTATATCCCCAGATCTTTTCATTTTTGAGGCACTGTCCAAAGTTGTCCAAGCTGAGCTCAAACTTTATAATTGTGTGGCTGCTGCAGCCTCTCAAGAGTGCTGAGACTACAGGCATGCAAAACCAAACCCAGCTTCCGTTATTTCACGTTTCTTTCAAAGTATTTCAATTCACAGGGCCTCATACCTGCTCCATGGCACAGAATATATGTGCATCATCCTGCTGGAATCTTCGTACCCGGGTGAGTCCTGTCAGTGCTCCTGACAGCTCATTCCTATGCAGCACTCCAAAATCAGCTAACCGAAGAGGCAACTCTCGCCAGGATCTTGGCCGATGATCAAACATAAGGCTGAAGAAAAAAAATAGTGAAGTTCACTGATATTTCATTTCACAGGAGGGCTATGAGGTAGCCTAATGTAGAGTGCTTGCCTGTCCCTATGAGGGACCTTAGGTTCAATCCCCAGCACCAAAATATAAAAATCACAATAAAACCTTATGAAAGGTTATAAAAAAAAATCACTAATCACTAGCTATACAAGCAACATTTGGCAAATCCTGGGCTTCATACATTAATAGATGCACCTGTATGAATAAAATGGCAAGTAGTAACTAATACAATCAACTAAAACTAAAAGAGAATAAAATATGTATTCCATGTAAACCTGGAGTTGAATTCTTATATTCAATATTTCCACTAATCACTAATAACAGGATTGCCTTTAAGATTTAAAAAAAAAAAAAAAAAAAAAAAGCCAGGATTGGTGGTACATGCCTACATAATCCCAGTACTCTTCCAGGATGAGGCAGGATTGCCAGTGTGAGCTCAGCTTGGGCAACTTAGGAACTTACTGAAACTCTATCCAAAATTTAAAACAATTTTAAAAACAGCTGGGGACGTACTTCAGTGTGAAGGCCTTGGGTTCAATTCTAGCACCATTAAAAGGAATGTTAACCACATACACGATTTGCAAAATAAAACTTAGATTTGGTTGGTTATCAGATCCCAAAGTGCTTTAGTTTTCTTGTTAGTCAGCAGGTGCTTCAGAACCCAGGAAAACTAAGAATAAATTCTGGCAATTCCAACACTGACATGTATAACCCAGTTTCTTCATGAAGTTTCTTCGCACTTCCTCTGCCCCATGTGCCTATCAAAACCTTTGATCACTGAGCTACCAACATCAAAGAGTGCGTCCAAGTCTTCCCAGAAATGGCTCTTCACCCATTTTTGAAAAGCAGAAGTAGAGCAGCCTCAAGGATATTATTCATTAGCTATGGCTTTGGAAATAATTTTTTTTTTTTTTTGAGATGGGTTTTCACTATTTGCCTAGGCTCATCTTGAAGTTAAGATTCCCCCATCTCAATCTCCAAAGTAGTTCAAATTATAGGCATGTCATACTACTCCCTTTCACTTAAAAAAGTAAACAAAAAAAGAAAGAAAAATCTAGAGAATTCACTACACCCCACAGTCAATCTCCTTACTTTATATTCACCTTCTTCACTGCTATAACCCCGGAGTACCACTCCAGAAGGTGTAAAGATCTGGGGATCTAACTGGTCATGGAAGCTATTATAATACAACAGTAATGTTGTAAATATTCTTCTGATTACATAATTTGATTTTTAACAAAATTCTTTCAAAAGAGATAAGGTATTCTAGGGCTATTTGTAGCATATGAAAATCTTTAATAGAAACTTCAAGCTGTTGATACCAGTGTCCCGGGCAGTTCATGGGCTTAAGAGCAAAAAGCTCTTTCTCCACCTCAAAGGAGAACATGTTCTCACTGTAGTGCTGCCAGTGGCCAGAGGTCATCCAGAGTTTGCTGTTGTACATGTTTGGGGTGACTACCTCCTGGAATCCTCTCTTCCTATATTCACTCTGTTAGGGAACAAACAAGACAGACATACAGACAAATCAATGCTTATCCTTCCTGGGGGAGTTAAAATTTAAAGACTAATTTTATACTTTCTAGTGAATAAATGCTATGACCCAGAAATTCCACCTGTGGTATATATCAAAGAGGAAATGCTTATGCATGAATATAAGTAGGCTTATTAAAATGAGGCTATTGTAGCACAGCTGGCAATATGGGAAAATTAAAATTTATATGTGTGCATCAATAAAAAAAGGACATTGCAGTAGTTGTGTAATAAAATAATATGTAACAAGTGAAAATAAAGTGGATATGTATGTACCTAGAAAAGACCACAATTAGTGCAGACCAATGCCTAAACACATAAATAAGGGTACATATATAAGGTAAATGAAAATGAACAAAAAGGGTGTATGGCAACTTGGAAACAGAGGTTTCTCTAGGAAAAAAGGGGGAATGGATCAAAAAGGGGTTCCATAAGGTTTTTTTTCTCTTTAACTGTACATGTAGATTTAACATCATAAATAATATGAAGCAATACAGCCCAATGTAAATATATGTTAAATTATGTGGTGAGTACTGGAATAACTATACTATTTTCTATATACAGTATATGTATGCTTAAAATATTTTTTAATTTAAACAACATGAAAACTTATTTTCTCAAGGAAAATACAAACTTTATGGTCAAAAACAGCACAAATCTCCTATGTATATAAAGGGTTACAGGTTCCACTTCAAATCACCGGGTTCTCTATATATTTTCATGTACATGACAGTCATGTATTAGGAATAAATGAGCTTTAGCAATTTATAAGACTCCAAATTTCCACTTTATCATTTTACATCTTCTCAAATACAATTATCTTTTATCAGACCTTTTAAATCAAATTATATCCTAAATCTTCAGAAGAAAATAAAAAAATATAGTTTACCCTAATGAATTCCATGAGTGTGTTATAAATATAGGCCCCCTTCGGCAGGAAGAAGCAACTTCCAGGGCTGAGTTCATGGAAGAAATATAGTTCTTGATCCTGCGTAAAAGAAGAGCAAAAGATCATATATATATAAAATAATCAACATCAGCTTCAGTACTCCTGAGTTCAAATAATGGTTACAAGGTTCACTAGTTTAAGTAGGGCCAATTCTAAATAAAAAGAATTTAGAATCCATGTCAATGTTTCTGGAGTACAAGTTAATGGTATAATCGCAGATGACTAAAACTTAGTACATGTCCATTTCTTGTGTGTTAACAGTCCTCAATCCAGTCAGGTTTATCCAACATGGAACTCATTGCAACAGTTTTTTTTTTCATACTTTTAATTCCTCAAGTGAGTCACAGTAAAAATTTCTCCTATATTCTTATCCTACCCAGAGTCCTGGGAAAGGAATCCACCAATAGATGCCACCTTCCTCAATACTGGAACCCAGTATCAGGAAGAAACATTTTTATCAAATCAAATTTTCATCTTAGAGAACATTCAGAATAGGTGAAGAAAGTGATACAATCCATCAGTGACTTGTAGCCCATTATGAATCAAGTTGATTAGTCTTTCTGGGACTCAATTCCATATCTTTATAGTGAGACCAGACAGTTTCCAAAGTCAAGTTTTTCAGCTTTACAAAATGCTGCTCTAGTTCTCCCTCAGTAAAAATACTAATTAAAAAGATTATGTGAACAATCACAAGTATTTATAGCTCATGCAGCACATGATGCCACAGGCACTGGAAATCTAAAGCATCTCTTCCAAATGAAATGTCCAGTTAAGATTTTGATCCAGTTAGATTTCAAATGAAATTAAAGCAATCTAGATACATCACTGTTCTTTAACATACCCTCCCAATTTTCCTATGATCTCGGTTTTTAGCTTCTTCTTGGAACTTCTCCCATTCTTTCAACATTTTGGGATCTGGAAATGAAATGCCATAAATTCTCTGGAGCGTCTCCATATCTGCTTTGCCTTCCCAGTATGTGGAAGAATTCTGAAAACAAGGATCATCCATGACACAACATTCAAATCTGTAAAAATCTCACTTAAGAGATGCTATTTTTGATAAGCACTTTATATATCACACTCATTCTAACTAGTATTAACCTTCCTCCTCTTCCCTTCCTACCTTTCCTTTCCTGTTACTACTACTACCACTACTACCACTGCTACCACTATTACTAGTACTACTAGGTTTGATAAGACAGGATCTTGCCATGTAACCCAGGCTGGTCTCAAATTCAACAATCCTCCTGCCTCAGCCTGACAAGTGCTGTGATTATAAATATGAGCCACCACATTTAAGCACATTAATCTTTTTGATAAGAAAAATGGTATAAGATGCATACATCTGCTGTCTTACATTGCTTTGGAGACTAGAGGAATTGGACTCACTCTGTAACACAATTTAGCTGTATGTTTTCATCGACACTTGCTCAGACCACACTTCCACAAACACTTACTGCAAGAGCATCTCATACAGAGTAAATAAAAATGGAAATGAATCTAGAAAAAAAGTTTTGAAATGATCTATTTCCATGACTTAAAGTGTAATCTAATAATCACCATGTTTATGAACTAGCATAAAATTGACAGGTTCAGTTGTATTAGGAACTTGGGTAATTAAGGAACACATACAGAAAAGTAATATAGTCCCACAGTAAGTTTCAAAACTTTTAGAGCCATGATGGTGTGTAACTGCACGACACTGTGAATTCCCCACTTTCTCTCATGTGCTGGCTCTGGTGATAAAGTGACAATAAAAGTACATATACATATATATGAAACATACACTTAGAATATATCACAGAAAAAGAAATCATATTACAGATGCAAGAAAAAAATGGAAACCAATGCAAGTTGAAACACACACACGTACTTTTATGAAGCAAATATAGTGTTCAAAGTTACATTGCTTACTTTGTGTATTTTTAAAGCCTTAATTTTGCCAGTGTGTCTGACATGAGGACCTCGGCAGAGATCTATCAAGGGGCCACATCTAAAGATAAAATGAAAAAAGAATTTTAACAAACACCAATTGATATATATACCAGTTGCATTTAAAGACATTTGATATTCTCACCTATAGACTGTTGTAGTTGGGGTATTTACTTTTTCATTCAATATCCGGCATTTGAACTTGTTGTACTAAAAAAATGGAAAAGAATTTAAAACTCCCTTAACTTTTACTTCTAAATACTATACAAAAATATGATCTAAAGTACATTTACTAGAACATAGTATATATGCAAATATGCCAATATTTCATGCCATAAAAAACTGTTTCAATTGATATTAACAAATGTAAGTGTAGATCGTTAGTTTTGGTTCAACTTACCTTAAACATTTCCAGTAGAGTTTCTTTCTTAACTTCCAATCTTTCAAAAGCTTGTTTTTCTTTAATGATTTTCTTACATAAAGTCTCCAAAGAAGAGAAATCATTGCTGGACACACCTCTGAATGACAAGCAAACATAATCTCTCTATGTTCTACTTTAATCACACTATGGCTTTGAAAGATGTTTCTTTAGAACACTTAATAATTATACCCTTTCATTATAGATTAAAAATTTTAAATAAACATTTGTCAAAAATTTTAATATTTTCAGTGGCTTCTACTTTGTCATTGTGGTGATCTTGCACACTAATACACTCTGCCCCTAACTCTATTACCAGATTTAAAGAAGAGGGTAGGATCAATGTGCTGTAGGGCTCTTTCTATATCAGTCCAGAACTAGAACTCATCAAAGCTTCTATTACTGCAAGTAAACTGCAATATTTCAAGTTTTAACAACTGGAATACTTGGTGACTATAAAGAAATGAGCTCTATATACTTCTTCCTCCTTTGCTGAGAACTCTAAAAACTTAAGAGACCCACAATCATTCAGATTCACTTCTCTTTAGTTACCCTTCTTCAAGATACATGTCGTAATAGAATCCATTTTCTATTGGTGGACCATAACATAAACATCCACCGTAGACTCTCTCCATAGCCTCACCCATGATGTGAGCACTTGAGTGCCAATAAACCTGAAAATAGAAAGAAAAACAGATGGCTTCAGTCTCGGCATATAAAGTTGTCAATTAATACAGTTGTTAAGAGACAGATAAAATTTACTGTAAATAAATCCAATATATAAAAATTCAAATTTAAAAATCTATTAATTATGAAATGGTATTTCAATAGCATCATTAATCATACAAAATGGAGTTTGTTCCCTGAAAATGACTGCTACTCAGCATGTTTATCTCACTAAATAGCCCCATGTCCCAGATGCTACACTATGATCTGGTTGTTAACTGGTTATGGAACATGACTTACAAATTATATGTATTTCTATCTTACTGGTCCAAAAACAAACAAGAGGACACAACCGGACTCCACAACATAGTAAAACATAAGGACAAATATATGGGCACTGAAATCAAATGGCAGTATTTGGTTTTAAAATGGTCATTCAGATGAGTCAGAATACATTCAAAGGCATTTTTTTTCCACTAATATGGCATATCCTTACCCTTAATTCAATGAACACTGAATAGAAACTTACTGCTTGAGCTTCCTCATTCTCAAATTTAAGAAGCTCTAAGGTACAATCTTCCTCCAGAGGTCGGTCTAGGTCCCAAACAATTTTGTTCACTTTAGCAATGACAGTGTTATCAGCGAGGCCTTGACTTGAAAAAATATACACACCAACATGAAAACACAAAAATCTAAATAATAATCTCTTCTCATGCAAAACCTATCTTGAAAACAAAACAAAAAAATCCTACCATATTTATTATATATTAGTACTCTATCCATTTTTATATAGTTATGTCAATATGTTTCTGAAAGAAAATGGAAAAAAACAAAAAAATATGCCCAAGAATGTAACTGGATGATCTTAAAAGTTCAGAGTACTATTTTTTACAATAAATGATATTTGATATCTTAGGCTTAACAACATGGAATTGCTAATAACCATTTCTGGCAATTTTTATGGTACCTTTACGTGGTTCAATTCAGTATATAATTATAATAACTTAAACATAAATATAATAATACAATGAGAGAATTATGGTCTCTATGAAATCAAACAATATTTGGTAAAGCTGGATAAAGTCATGAAAAAAGTATTGTCAATTTAGGTACAGATTAAACAGCTACAGTCATATCTGGAAGGATTCCGCACTCAAGACTGCTTCTCAGGTGTATTAAGATAATGTAAGAGCTATTAGAGTCACTGTTCCAAAACACCTTGGTCCCGTGTATGTATGTATGTATGTGTGTGTGTGTGTGTGTGTATATATATATATATATATATATATATATATTAATGAATAAACACGTATTTATGTATTTTAAAGTTAACATATGTAACTTGTAACATGACATGTTGGTAAGCTTTTCCTGTAAAGGGATACAAGGTCTCTATTGCTTATTTTCATAGTTTCATTTCTTCACTTAAAATTACAACTCTTAGAGGTTTTAGGCTACACAAAAATAGGCTATGACCACAGTCTACTGATACATAGTTTAAGATATATACATATACATACACACACATATGAATTTATGCTTCTCGAACTTTACTATGTTCTGATAAACTGACTGACTCCATCAAAAGAAGTTAAGAAAGCTTTTGCTCTATCATCTAGTATGCATCTTTCTCAGTTACTTCAAATAATTTCTTCCCACCACAATAAATGAGTTTTTTGTTTTGTTTTTTAACTGGGCATGTTCTTGCTAAGTTTCCCAGTCTCTCCTCACTTGGATTCTCCTGCCTCAGCCTCCCAGAGTGCTAGATTTACAGGTGTGTGTCCCTACACCTGGAGAACCCAATTAAATTTTAAGATTAGGTATGGATCTTTGGATTTTCATAGCTTACTTTCATTTTTAATTTCAAAACTGAGACATTTAAGTGAAAACTGATGAAACATCATCTACTTGACTATGTAGCATTTATGAATAAGGTAGAAGGACTAATAATATGAACTCCTTTATTAAGACAGAAAAGGTTTCATTTCTAACTATGAAGCTCCATATCACTTTGACTTCTAAAAATCTCAAACAAAATAAAAATATTAAATGCATATAAAAATATTATGCAGTTAAAACCAGAAATGATAATAAAAGGAAGTTTAGTTAAGTTATAAACTGTAGAAAGTCAAGACAGACGTGGTTTATACCTAATTCCACAAGCAACTTGATACGGTGTAGTTCTCCAGGATTCTGCATCGACCTGTTTCCCATCAGGCAGGGTGACTTTAATTGGCTTGCTATCTTTCTCTGCCCTTTCTGCCAGAATGGAATCATGTTCTGCTTTTAGTTTATTATATATCTCAAGTCGGGTGTTAATATATTCAGGCCAAGGATTCAACTGCAAGACAACAAATGAGGAAATAATCAGTAAGTACTCATTCCATTTAAGAGAGAAGGAAATAAAAATCGATGATTCGAAAACATATCATTACTGATTCAAAACAGGAATCACACTGCAAAAATCACCAGAAATTACTTTAATCTGATTCTAAGTGAGAGTAAAGAATTAAATGTCCTTTTCCTGTAGTTTTTACTTAAAACTTAAAAGCATAAATAACACAACCCGCATTGCTTAACATCATAAACTGGCAACTATGATCATTTTGCAAAATACTATTACTTGTATCAAGTAAGTTTTTCTCTTCTAAGATACCTTTTTAATTTTTTTTTCCTATCTAAATGACCTTTCAAGTACATCTGTAAGCAATACTGCAAATAAAAACCGGCTTTTCTATTTGTTTTAGTCTTTTTCAGATGATAATATATGCAGCTGGTCAGCCTGTATGTCCATTCACCATTAATTATAAATTTATTTGACTTAGGGGATTCCATTCAAAGAATTTATGAAATTCAAAGAAGTTGTAATGACTTTGTTTCCTGGAATATTTAATGAAAAAGTGCAATACAGCTCATATGTAGTCTATATAGTTGATAAAATTAAATGAGATATTTTATATAAAACAGCCACAGAAAATCCCAAAATTATGGGAAAGAAAAAGATGACAAAAATAACTTCCTCTATTGTCTGAGACCCTAGTCTAGTAGTGGTGAACCTATGATATATGCATGCTATTTGTCTTTTAAGACAAAAGATGTTAATATATGAGTTGTTTTTTCTAAACTAAAACCTCATAGCTGCAAATCAGCATTAATTGCAGTGTTGGCACTTTGGAATAAATAGGTGAATTCTGGGTTGCAGTTTGGGTACAGATCTCTAAAAGGCTTATCATCACTGTCCTGGTTTATACAACATTTCAAAAAAGTAAGTAGTACTTCTGTGATCACAAAGCAGCCCGTATCATCTTCATATGACAGTAACATGGATATTAACAGCTACATAAGAAAGCAAAGAGGAGATGGCTTAATTTTACTTAGATCTTCTATCTTCACAAGTACATAAATTGATCAGCTATAACAAATACATTCAAGTAAATGTTTCAACATTTCTTTGGTTGTGATACTATTACTAAAATTCTACCCATAAACTGTCTTCTATCAGTGGGTTGCATGTCATTAGATTTAACCAACTACCAACTGAAAATATGGAAAAAAAAAAAAAAAAGTGTAGCCTGTTGTATAATCCCCACACTCTGAGGGGCTTAGGTAGAAGGACCACAAGTTTAAGCACAGTTTGAGCAATTGAGTGATTTAGTGAGGCCCTGTCTCAAAGAAAGGGCTGGGGAAGTAGCTCACTATGAAGGCTGTGGGTTTAAACCCAAGTATCTCAATCAATCAATCAATCAGATTACATCTTTACTGAACATGTTATATACAGACTTTGTCCCTTGTCATTACTCCTTATACAATACAGAGATTACTTGCAGTGCTTCAAGTGCATGAGGTATTATAAGTAATCTAGAGATGATATTAAAATACATGAGAGGATGTGGTAGTGTATACAAATACTCCCATCACTTTTTTCTTGAGAAGCAGTCTTGCTACCTTGCCCAAATTTAGGGTCAAATGATGCCCCTGTCCAGTCTCAGCCTCCCCAGCAACTGAGACTAAGGGCATACACACCACAGCGAACTACGCCATTGTACACAAGGGGCTTAAGCATCCCCAGATTTTGTGCACTCTCAGGAGTCCGTCAACCAATTCCTCGTGGATACTTAGTGGACACTGTGTATCAAGGTAATACATTCAATCTGAAAAAACTAGTATTCAATCCATCAGAAACTTAATAGAAAAATAATCAATCACCTATTTCTATAGAATCAGTGTCCACCCAGCTTGAATACCATGGACTCTGATGGTCATGATTACCCAGTGTCTACCTCACAGTTTAACATTTTCCTACATATCACAGAAAAACATATACCATTAACATTAAAAAAGAAATATCTGCTCTGGGGATAGAACTCAGTGGTAGAGCACTTGCCTAGCATGTGCAATGCCCTGGGTTTGATCTCCAGCACTACAAAAAAATAATTGATTTTCTATATCTTTTAACAATTAGTTGCTTTGTGAAGTAGCATTTTGTTTTTTTCTGATATAAAATATTCTTATGAAAATCATTTTTCTCTACTTTTGACTTTTGAAATAAATTTTTATAATACTTTATACTTTACTTATAGTATTTTTATAATACTATATACTTTACTTATTTGAAATAATATTTTATAATTTACTCTATTCAGTTCCTTTCTTCCTTTACTCATAGCTGTTCCTTGAGAGCTTTTCACTCAACAACCATAAGGGTACCTGATGGTGAAAACTAATGAATTAACTAATAAATACTTGAGAGCCTATCATTCTACAACCATGACCTGAATCTCTCAGGCCAAAGCATGTTACATGGTTCTACCCAACCGTTGTGAGTCTGTATTTTACTGCCATCTATTTCCAAATTCACATGACACTTCCCAATCAAAGAATTTCAGGACAACTTACTTTTTCAACATTCATTGAGCAAATACCTCTGTGCCAGGCTCTAGGAATGCACAGCTGAGTAAGACCTGCATTTTGCCCTTAGAAGAGGAGCAAGACAAGTAAGTATATAAGCAATGAGAGCCCAGAGGAGGAAGTTAGGTATTCAACATACCACGGTACACTCTGTTTCAAGACAGGTCATGTAAAATATATAATACCACATATCCTACTTAAAATTCTGTTCAAAAGAGTCCTCTAAATTGTAGCCTTTTCCACCTATTCAAAAGCTATTTCCCAAGCTATGACACAACAGTATGTACAATTATACTGAAAGTATAAAAATGAAATTTGAAAACATCAATTTTACTGTTTACTCAGAAACCTTAAAACTGTCTATCAATAATTTCTCCCATAGTTGCAGTAGGCATAATGAATGAGGGATCAATGAAGCTATCTATAAGTAAATGGAAACAATAAATTTAGTAACTACCATGTTTATAAAAAAAGCTCTTCTGAGTCAGTTTATTGCACTACTTTTAAAAATCCCATCCTTTGTACTTGTATACTTTGGCAGTTTTCTGAAGAGTCTCCAATAAAACAACTGCAATGACCAAAGCAAAAAGTAAAGCATAATTCACAACAGCTCAAGTTCAAAAACAGTAGAAAGCTTAACTGCCTCTTAGAACAAATTACACAGGAACTAGATGGATTCTGGGCTGGCTTTTGAAATTCTGTATCCTTTCAGTGAGAGCTCAAGGAACTGAAGCATTTTCTCTAGACCTGAAAGACCTCAAGAGGACTGGGCTTAATAAATCCAAAAGAAAATGAGAAGGTCAAGGAACTGGATTTTCTTTGATTTCTGTTGCATTCAGTATAAGCTCAAACATTAAGTCTCCATCCCTTAATATCTGATCTAATGAATTACTAGCGTCTTTCTCTCTAATGTTCGTTCTCTGATTTTTAATATCTATCCACACAATCAGATCACATTACTAGTTTTTTTCTTTTTGCAATAAAAAAAGCAATCTTTCTCCCCTCTTAGACTATCCTTTCCTAACTCTTCCAAGTCCCTGAGTTTTCCATCTAACGTCGTCTCAGCAACCTTATGTAAACCCTTAGAATCCTTCAACACAAAATAAGTCTAGGAGGGTTAGCTACTTGTCAACTTTTAATGACAGCTTCTGTGCTGACAACTTTTACCTCTGTTCGGCCTCCATCTCCAGATCCTTCTTTGTTCTTCTTGCCTCCTTCCTTTCGCTTCTCCTCACCAGCATCTACCTAAGTAAGCAAAAAAGAAATGAAGGCTCTATATTTTAATCTAACTGGACAGTCCCATCATGATAGTCCCAAGCAAGTTTTAGAATGTTATTTAACATATATTTTTAAAAAAATGACATTAAAAGATTGGAAAATTTTACTACTGGCAAAGTCAACTTAACAACTTTCAATAAAGACAAGTCCTAAAAACGTAGACAGGCATTACTTAACAGTGTTTTAATTCCTCATATTTCATTTTTTTTTAACAATTTCTGTGACTCCTACTTTCAGCTACCTTGGACCTGTATTAAATATACAGCCACAAAAAGCATGCAATGAACTCAGTAAGAGTATTTCCAGAAAGAGTGTACATCCTCATTCCACAAGTACTACCAAAAGACTGTTTATAGTTCATGTTAAGCCTTGTAAAAGAAACAAACATAAAGCCCAAACAAAATCTCTCCAGGGAAACCAAGGCCTAAGTGTATCATAAACTCCTGCAACAGAAAGAACACTGTGGCAACAGTATGATTAGATGCCATAAAGCAAGGACCACAGCAAGTTGCTATAAGGGACACGGGGTAATGTATTTCAACAGGTTGGATTTCCAGAAAGGCAATGTATTCTACGTGTGCACAGCTTATAGTCAGAATGTTAAAAAACAGAGAGCCAGGTATGTAGAACACCTGGAATCCCAGCACTAGGGAGGCTGAGGCAGGAGGACTGAGAGTTTGAGCCAAAAAAGAAAGTGATAGATGAAGGAAGTAAAGGTAAGCAGGCAAGCAGAAGAGGAAGGAAGGAAACAAGTAAGAAAGCAAGCAAACTAGGAGGAAATGATACAAGTTAAGACAGACTAGGACTTAGGCACTCAAAGTTATCAGAACACATGGGCTTTAATTAGAAGCAAGTAAAGTCACAAAAAGTTTTAAAATAGTAAGTCCTGTACCTGGGTTGTAAAGGAGGCATTTTACCTCATTTTATGGATGGCTGATCTTTAACAATTTTACTGACATAATCCATCTACAATAAAGCGTATGACTCAATGGTTTACAGTGCATTCACAGTTGTGCAACCATTACCAGAAGCAATTTTATAGCATCATATTTCTCCCTGAAAATCCCCATCCCCATTAGCGTCTTTCCCTGTTCCCTTCCCTCCTTCTTTTCTCTCCTCTTCCTCTTCCCTTACCTTCCCTGTTCTTGCTCTCCTTTCCTCTTTTGAGACAGTTGTGCTATGTAGTCCCGGCCTGGCCTCAAACTCAAGATCTTCCTGCCTCAGCCTCCCAAGTGTGAGGACTACAGGTACCACCAAATCCAGCTACTAAACTACTTTCTAGCTCTACTGATTTGCATAATTCTAGACACTGCATACAAATAGAATCATGCACTTTGTGCTTAGCACAAACAATGACTTCCAGAACACCATGTTATAAGATGTATCAGTACTTCTTTTTTAATTACATATTACACATATTTCACTTTATACTGGTTTTGGTATTAGTGATGAAACCCAGGGCCTCAAGAAAGTGCTCTAACAAGCAGCTACATCCTCACCTTCATTGCCTATCTTTCCATTGAGCTGAACTATGAAGAGAAGCAAATTATTTATTGTTCCTATACCTATTTCCGACAACAGAAGTCAGTTCATAACAGTTACCGTGAGGACTGCATGAGTTAATGCACGTAATACATTATACTGCATTATAAAACAGTGCCAGGCTCATATACACATTAGATATTGCATAGTTATTCAAAAGGGAACTGAGGGGTCAGCTCAGTGGTAAAGTGAAAGAAAAATCATGTGTTGTTATCTAAACATTGCTTCCAATTAATGGTATATGTGCGGGCTGGAAATAAACTCCAGTCCTGTGCAAAAGAGGAAAAAAAAAAACTAAGATAAAAAGAACAATACAGCAGAATATTTATGGACATGCAAAAGTGTTTACTATGTCCTATTAAGCTAAAGAAGTAAAATACAAAATAGTAGGTACCTTTCTCAGTGAAAAAGTCTATGCATAACCACTATTTATTACAAATTAAATTTACATAATTTAGAGTGTATATGTATGTGCATACACGTTTTCCACACTCAATTCCTTGAGGGGTCAACTCAAAAAACTGATGCATTTATTAAGAGACTTGACCTGTGGGAGTAACAAAGATCTCACAGCTGCTCACCTGGATAGCTGTAATCTCTTTCAATGCAACACCACCTCAATGCCGACGTGGCCTTTACAAACATAATCCACATTTTGCATTTTCTTAAAATCCTTCATGTGAAGCATACAAATACCCCTCCTAACTGCTGTTTCTCCTCCTTCAATCCTATCTACTTCAAATTACACCAGGGACACAACTTAGCCTGTGTGCCTTTTCACAGCCTTTTCTATCTTCACCTGGAAGCCCTGCCTGGTTTACCTAGGGGGTCACTCTGAAACTTAATCCAAGGGAAACCTACTGAGTAGAATTAAGGTGCTTCTTCTGCAATCTCCTACAATTGATCACTATGACTGTTTTCCTGTTGCCAGAGATTCAGTCCTATTCATCTTGATACTTGCACTGCCCAGCCCAGTGTGTGAACAGAATGAATACTTGAACATTTATTCATCGTAAAAACACTTGTATGAAGTGGCTTCTCCCCTCGCTAGACCGTTGAAAAGTTTGACGGGAAAGTGCGAAATTGACCTGAGTGATATCCCTAAAAACTGGATGACATTAAAGGCATAGTTTACAGGTGAAATGATCTGCATGTACAAATGTGACACAGCGCCTGCATGGAGCTTCCACAGAATGTCAGATGAGATCATCCGGTCAATCATACACACAGTGGACAAGTTAGTTCAGACCCCTGGAACTCAGTACTGCCTTCCTAAAGTGCAGCTCTTTACCGACACAAGATTTTAGGGTTAAATACGATTCTGCCATGTTCTTCCAACATAAAGTGGGCGGAAAACACAAGTTTGGGAGTTTTGAATTCTAGATTCCAATTCTCTCTGGGCTGCTAATTAGACTTGTTACTCTGGGCAAGCCACTCTACTCACCGTACCAGTTTCACTATCTACACGAGGAAGGACCTGCAGACGAGCGGCAAAGTCCTATCTCGCTTTATAAATGCAGGGTTCCTGCTCCAGGAAGTCTCTAGCTATGGAGCCCCAAAATACGCCCCCCCACACACACGCCACGCGCAGCCCACAGCCTGTTTCTCCGTCTCAGGAGGCTCAGTCTAGTCTGCGAGCCTCACTAAACCTACTCACCGGCTTCTCTTCGCCTCGCATCTTCTCTAAAGGGCCGCTGGCCTTCTCAGACATCAAAGAACTACGAAAAGGGACGGGAGCAGAGGCCTGGACACTTAGGACACCGCGCGTGAACGACGCAGGCTCGGTGGAACCAGCTGATGCAATCTGCAGGCGCCCGAATCCCGCCCCTAACACGCGACGGGCCGAGAGCCAATTGACAACCGGCAGAAGCGGCTTCTTCCCTCGCTAGACCGTGGAAAAGTTTGTTAAGTGACAGCCCTTCTAGGAAACCAGCGCGTCCTTGAGAAACACCTGACTGAAGCAAAAGCCGTACTGGTGACTCGCGCCGGACTGGACATTTTTCAACCTGAAATAACACGTCGCACCTACGCTTTTCTTCCCTGTGACTTTGCACCGCCTACCGAAGACCTTTCGGGCCACCGTAGCGATTGAGAAGGCTCGAGCCTCGCTTCCGGGAAGGCCTGGGCGCGCGGGAGATATCCCGGACCTGGGCGGCTGTGGCTTCTGAGCCAGCTCAGGAAGTGGCAGCTGGTTTCTGCCTTTCTCGTGGCAGTTTAGGCTTCCCCAAACGCGAGGCCTGGTGAGTGGGAGATGAGGGCTTTTCCTCGAACACTGTCTAATGCGTGAAGAACACGCGGAAACACGACAGGACTTTTACCTAAGGAAATAACCAAGCCGACTCCACGGGATCTCACGTAAAACAGCCGATATCTGGAATCCAATGGGCCTTTTCTCATTTATTTTACTAGCCAGTTTAAAGCAATCGCTTATTTGTAATCAGAAGTGCAAAGAGCACACTTTCAGTTAGGAATAGTATCGCCATGTCTTACGGAATTTTATTTCCTCAGGGTCCAACCTTCACCTCACCCCCTTGCCTTAATGACATTTTCCGTCGGGTTCTGTCCCTTAGATCTCTCTTTCTGAGCAAAAACTATTCCACCCTTTCTCCTGGCTTTCTACCACATATTTTCGCCTTTAAATGCGTTCTTTTCAGAGCTCAAGAATCATTTAAGGGAAACTATTTATGACCACCCTTACCATATGGAGCAGGTCTCCCTGTTGTAGCTGCTAGAAGCATCAGGTACTCATTGATAGGTGCCACCAAGAGTACCGATGCCTGTGTGTGTGTGTGTGTGTGTATTGTCTTGGTATACTTTTCTCTCGTTGCTGGGACAAAATACCCGACAGCCAAAATGAAGAAAGGAGAGGTGTATTGCTGATTGTTTCAGTCCACAATCAGCTGGCTCCAAGGTGGGATGGCATGGCACCGGGGGTAACACTTCAAGGGAGGGGCCAGAGCAAAAAAGGGGGAAACAGGCCTCCTCTGCTCTCTCATAGTGTACACCGACCACCACTACCCCCACTCCAGGGCAGTAGCACTCACGAAATCTCTGTTCCCTCTTACACAGGATGAGGATATTTACAAAGTAAGGGTCCTGGCTCCCTGCTGAGTCTCTTAGTTAAACTTTTACACTGCTCAAGTTGACACAATATATCAACCATAACATGTATATAATTTATATATATATCTTGAGATTGAAGAAGCCAAAGCATAATTTAAGTGTTCTAGATATAAATCTAGCACACAGTGATAAATGTTGAGCTAGAGTTTTGAGACGATCTTTGTTTGAAAGGTTTTTTGATTTGTACTATGAAAAAAGCTTAAACTCTTTACTCAGCTGATCTAGAGGAAGATTTATAATAAAAGATTATTAATAGTATTCAGTAGACATTCCCGTTTGAAAGTTCCAGGATACAATTTTATTAGACAACAGAATTTATTCTTGTGTTCTAATATAAAACAATTTAATTATTCTCAAAAGATGTTTGCCTGATTTGTGATTTACTTTAAGAATAATGAGGTTTAGATTAAGATTAATGAATTTTTAAGAGACAGAACAATATAAGTCAATGGTTAAAGATTGTACTGTTGTGCAAAGTAGTTTTGAGTGGCTTCTCAAAACCCCTAATTTTCTTCCAACCTCAAAACCAGCCCTAGTATAATAAGAACCAGAAAAAGAAAGTGTAGGTGATTTTTCTGAGATTCAATGTGGTGAAGTGACATAGAGAAGTGGCCACACAGTTGCATGGATGTAGCTCAATGGTAGAACACATACTTAGAATGAGCAAAGGGCCTGGGTTGTATGCCAGGGTAGGGGGTAGAGTAGGAGTACTAGCTACTATGGGACCTTCAGAGAAGTATACTTACAGCACACTGCCCACTAGTGTTAATGATGTCATTCCTCATGTGTTCATGTAAGGCTAAGTGAAAATTTTAGAAGCTTCTACCAAATTTCAAGTCCAGAGCACATGGCCCTGTTAATAGATCTTATATATATACACACATATGCATAAATGCACACAAATGCATTGATTAAGTCCCAGGTTACAACCTGTGTCCACTGTTGTACTTACTTTTTAGATCAGTGGCAGTCAACAGCCCTCCATTAAGAAATGGACTAATAACATCTAAATATAGTCCTCATTTTTACTACCTTTTGGAAGACTGTTCTTTTATATCTTAAAAATTGCCCCTTTTCTGTCTGTCCATCTTTTCCTTTAAGATACATTTTTTCTCCCTACCTTTCCTCTAAAATCATAGTTTGGTTTGTTTTTTGTTTTTCCTTTCAGAGAGCCACCCTATTCCTTCCCCTTAATCAGCTGGTCTCCTTTGATTTTACTTTCTGTATTCTGTGCTCACTCACTCAGTTCTTTTCCCTTCTCTTTGCTTCCCTTCTTCCCCTATCTCCTTCTTCCCCTCCCTCCTCATCTTCCTCCTCCTCCCCCCTCCACTTTTTTTCTTTTGAGATGGTATCAGTATATTCCCCGGGCTGTTCTGAAACTCCTGGATGCAAGTGATCCTCCTGCCTCAGCCACTCAAGTAGCTGAGACTTCAGCATGCACCACCATGTCCAGCTGTTCTTTCATTCCCAGTAGTAAAACTGAAACATATTTTCTAAGTTATTCTCGTTTCTCTTGGATCACCTAGGACTTGCTCCTTCCTTGAGACTGAGATTTTAAGTGCAAGTGTTTCAAACATTTAACAACGGTCTTCATTTAACAACAAACCTTTAGGTTTCAAACATTTAACAACAAACCTTTAGGTTTGCAGTAATTTAATTGAAAAGTTTTTTCTGCCTAAGTCCCTTAAATGAACATATTATCTTTATTATAAAGTTCTATATCTTTTTATTGTTATTGTCAGTTACATCTTTAAAAAATATTTTCATGAGTCAGTCGTGGTACTGTGTGCTTGTAATACCAGAATTTGGGATCCTAAATTAGGATTTCAAGTTCAAGGTCTGCCTGGACTATATTGCAGACCACTTCTCATAAAACCAATCAAACAAAAACTTTTCCTAATTCTTAAGAAACTGGTTATGACCACATAGCTGGCAAATGAATTAAAATAAAAATAAATTATTCATTAAGCCTCCTCTTTTTGTCCTCAATTGTAATTAAAAAACTATGCAGAGATACCTGGAATTTGAAGCAACTGACATCTAGCCACCTACCTCTAGTCTAACTAAAACTAGTACCAATACTACTATGCAGTGGTGCTCCAAAGCAGGTGTGTGCATCTTAGCTTCTTTGCATTTTAATCTCCTGCACATTGGCTAAGAAACACTGCAAAAGAGTAAATGTTCTCTTTGATAATGCTCAGAAGAATGCTCAAGACTAATGTTCAGTGCAGGGAGAAGCTTCAGCAGCCACACTGTCACCCACACGTCCTGCTTACTGTGACAGAGGGCTGCTGCTACAGTTAAATACTAGTTGCACTACCATCAAAATTAGTTGATACTCACAATAAGAACAACTGTGAACCTTCCAAAGGAAATAAACCTACCCACAGGCCCAGCTTGCTATATTTTAAAATCTACAGAAAGGTTGACACTCATTTCTCCTTAATCTTACCTTTTTTTTTCTTTTTTGGTTCACCAGTTGTACTTGTATAATGCTACAAGTGTCTGACCTATGGATCAAACTATTGTGAGTTTAGAAATTCAGTATATAACAGCTTTTTTTTCTGAACAAATTGACCAAAAGACAGAAGCTTTATTATCTTTAATTGAATAATGTGATTCTAGACCACATTTTCTTTATTTGTCTGTTGATAGACATATGAAAATAATGGAAATAGATCTTTTCACATGGGAAGGGCAAAAAATTGGAGGGAAGGAGAGTAAGAGAACAAAAGAATTAAGATGTGCATTTTTCCTATGACGTATGTGATCATTATGTCCTATTAACATGTATTAATTTTTTTAAAAAGAGGTTCATCCTTAGGCTTCTTCCTACCAATGCTGATCTGGATATCACCACTGCTGATTGTCAGACCTTTCTAGATAGGCCAGTGTTGAGCCACAAATATGGGACCATGTCTAAGAGAACAAGCTAACTACAAAATAGCAGACTGATTACACTAGATCCCCTCCCATCATGGAATAGGCAATGAATTGTACTCAAATTTTACTCCAGATTCAAATTCTAGATACTGATTTGATACCTTTCATGTAGCTTTTCTGCCACTATCATAATTTATGTAATTATTCAATGCTTTATTAATCACTTGTATCCCCACAAAAATAAAGTGAAGCAATTGGCTTATTAGTAAAAAATTCATTAGTTTTACCATACATCCCTATCACCTAGAAGTAGCAGCAGAAGGGCTTAAAGATTCAGTTACTGGACCAATTGGGAGAACACTCTCCATGAGGTTGGGTGCTACTCCTTAGAGTATAGTATATGTAATGGGTTTATGGAGCCAACAGGTATTGCAAAAATCAGTCATGAGATTTTTAGAAATTTCACAATCAGCTATTAAACATAGTTATGGTTAAAAAATAAATTGTACATGTAGTATTCAGATTGGATTTGTAGTAGAAAAAAATACATTAGACAACATTTAAGTAAGTCTGTAATTTAGTTGATAACACTGCATTACTAATCATTTCTTAGTTTTCATGAATATACTATGTTCCATAGGATGTGAACATTAGAGAAACCTGGAGGAGGTATATACAAGAATGCTGTACTGTCTTGCAGCTCTTCTGAAAAGCTTAAATTACTGCAGGATTGAAACTATATGAGTTTTTATTCTGAAATAATTTTAGATTTCCCCACATATGTATGTTTCACATGTGTGTAAGCTCATGTAAACTTAAAAGATAAATACCTAGTACTTTCTAATTATTGTCCTACAGTATACTGTTATCTATTGCCGTGGACTAAATGGTTGTGTCCTCCAAAATTCATATGGTGAAAACCAACTTCCAATGTCATGGTATTTAGGCCTGGGGCTTCTGGAAGATGATTATGTAAAGAGGGTGGAGCCCTCATGGAGGGGATGAGTGCCTCCCCTTATGACACTCAAACATGCAGTAAGAAGATGCCTCCTATGAAACAAGAAGTTGGCTCACACTGAAACTGCTGGCAGTAAACACTGGCTCCCCGCAGCCTTCTTGGCTAGAAGTGATTATAGACTTTTCTCTATTACTAGCCTTATGATCCTAACTCCTGACACCTTGTAAATAATCCTTGTTTAAATTACCCTAATTGGAGTATGCCACCTGTTTCCTGCTGGGATCCTGGGAAATAGACTCATGTTTCTCAGCAGTAAAATGAGGATAAGAATAATACATGCTTTCAGAAATTGTCAGAAGGATAAAATGAAAGTAAATACATGAAACATACTTTGCAAGGTCCACAAGCCCATAAAAGTTAATTATATTTGAGGAAATGAATGTTCTGGGAATTAGAGTCTCTGGTTAACTCTAGGTTCATTTGAAATTGTCCTGAAGAACTACCTTAATCTTTACTCTTGTCATCTCTTTTTGGGGGGAGAATCTTACATAACTTTTCATGCCTACAACAGTCATTATCCTAGCATTATTAACCTTCACAGTTTAGACCTTAACACTTTCCAGGTTTTTTTCTCCTCTGTCCTCATAAATTCCAACCAAACAGATGTGCCCCATAAGAGCAGACAGTACGTTTTTGTTCCCTGGCTTTATTCTCTTGGTCATACTACCTCTTTAGGCCCATCTTCTTTTATTTCCCCATACCAGTGTAAGATCTTAGTAAATTCAAGGTTAACACTTGTACCTAAAGCACATATGTATGTGGCTCTCTTGGAAATTAATCAAACATTGGGGACCCTGCAGTACTTCAAGGAAACTTAAGAGCTGCATTTTCAGTGTTTCTAGATTCCCTCATTTCTTTGCAGGCCCTCAGAGGCAGCTTGTTTCTATTTCCTTTTAATTTGCCAGGATGTTCTTTCCAGACATTTTTCTCCTTCCAAGATGGCTGATACTATTGGTCTCACTTTTCTCACCTACTCCATTCTCCTGTGTCACTGAAATAAAACTCACAGCATTTCCCATTTTGAATGTTTGCATTTGCCTCTGTGGAGCACAATGAGAATAACAGGGTTAATGAATAAGAAGAGACTTAAAGACTATGCTAATAGACCTCATCCTTAGCGCATATTGCTAGATCTTTTCCTATGCTTTTCTTGTTTTAATTCTCAGTGTGAAACTCACTGAGCACCACTTCTGACTGTGACTAGTTAGTTGTTCATAGAACCCACAGGAGAGGTCCCCCAACTAGTGTCCCTCATTTGAGCATCTGCATTCTGGATTGAAATCATAACAACTATCATTTTTCTTTAGTACTGGGCATTGAGTCCAGGGCATTCACATTGAGCTGTGTCCTGAGTCCTTTATTAATTTTACTTTTTAACTTAAAAAATGGGAACATAACTAGATTATTTCACAACACTCCAATATCTGATAATCTTGTTCAATATAAAATTGTGCTAATCTAATAAAGACAAGGCCAGCAAAAGCATAACTCATGGGAATAAGTACTTGTATCTTCCTATCAGCTAAAGAATCCATCTGATACCCTACCAAAAGATAAAGAGAATTTGAAATGCGTGTGGAAATAAGACAGCTGTGATTGCCAGTTTTAAGGTAGCAAATAGCTATAGAAACAGGGATGGCACAGCTATGCCAAATACTATTTATCATTTCTTTCTGTTCTTTTTTTTTCTCACTGTTTTCTACTATATGAGGCATCCTGATGCTAACACTAGTTTGTAAGTGAAAAGATGACTGAATAGACATCAACCAGAATTAAGTGCCTATGTTGAACACACAAAATTTCCACTTGAATTAAAGAAGAAAAATGCAGGTGAAAGGTCAGAACTGGTGGACTGTGTTGGGGGCTTTGGATATTTTCCTCCCTGTACACTGTCTACTTTTGCACTGAGTCTGATTTGAAATCTGATCACATTAAATGATCTTGCCTTCTCAGTGCCTACTGGATTTTGCCAATTAAGTACACCAGCAGGAGGTGAGAAGGCATGAGGAGAGTAACATGGGGTTATTTATTCCCCATCTCCTTCCCAGTAGGACCATAGGCTAGCTGCGTCCTTCTGACAAATCTTCTGAACCCAGTAGCCAGAGAAATACTCTCTCTCATCATCAGAGAGAGTGTTAGTTATGGTGCACCACTCTTACAAGATTTGCAAACACATGATCTCTTATGGTTTCCCTATATCATCACCATTATCTTTAGTTAAAATTCTGTCAACTTTCCCTGTTGTCAGCTGTCCCAGCCAGAATCCTGGTGACCCATGAAACATGGAGTTAGCCTGGATATTAAATTTTTAAAAACGGTTCTAACAGTGTTCTCTAGATTTGAAGGTTCCAGGGATTACTGTCTGACTGCTTGGGCCTAAGAGAACTATCCTAGTGAGATAATTTGGGCATTGGTTCTTTGCCTCCTTTAACTTGTTTGGTGTTCTGCTTAATTTTGCCAGACAAGAACCAAAGAATTCTTTTGAAACAGCTTAAATTTGGCACCCACAGAAAATCAAATGCCACTAGCCTGAGACAAATAAATTCTAAACAGCTTCTGAAAGGTCCTAAACCTCATCTCCAAAGGGCATACTATTCTCTCAAGTAAGCCGTAAATTTCTAAAATTGCTGTTGCTTTTGGGGCTCTTCCTTCTTTCCTTCTTTCCTCTCTTCCTTTCTCCCTCACTCCCTCCCTTCCTTCTTCCTTCCTTGTTCCCTTCCTTCCTTCCTCCCTCCCTCCTTCCTTGTTTCCTTCCTTCCTTTCTTCCTTCCTTGCCTCCTTCCTCCCTCCTTCCCTCCCTCCCTCCTTCTCTCCCTCCCTCCCTCCTTCTCTCCCTTCCTCCCTCCCTTCTTCCCTTCTTTCCTTCCTTCCCTCTTTCATCTACAGCCTTTTAACATCTTTTAAAAAAATCTTCAGACAGGGTTTTGCTAAGTCACTAAGTTGCCCGGCTGGGGCTTGAATTTGCAGTCCTCCTCATTTCTTGGCAGAATGCCTTTAGGATTCCCTGAAGATACTCAGTGCCCTTACACTGTTCTTCATCAACCACTCTATATTAAAAGCAGTTTCCAAAAAAGGCTCTGATTTTTTGTCACTAGATGACTGAAAGGCTTTGATATATTATTTCACCTAGATAACAAAAGGTTTTGTTTTAAGCAAGGTTTTCTCAAAACCAGCACAATTAACATTCTGAGCTAAATGTGTAGACTTTTCTGTGCATTACAGGATGCTTAGCAGACGCTCTGGCCTCAGCCCACTAGATGTCAGTAGCATCCTTCTCTAAGTTTGCAGACCATATATGTCTCCATTGCTAAATGTACCCTAGGGTTCAAATCATTCCAAACTGAGAATATTGGTTAAAAAAAGGTTAAGCTTCACATGTAAAACCTTTGATCAGTAACAAACCAACAGAAAAATGTATAATAGGGCAATCACTTGGAAATCCTTAAAATATAGACTTCAAACACTTGCTGGTAAAGGGCTACCAGGTTCTTTTTGTATGCCCATATCACTTTCCCTTCAAATAAATCTGAACCTGGCCACATCATTCTTGAATGTTTCCTACCTAGTGATGCAATTATGGTGAGAACACTGGACTTATGTGCAAAATAAGTCTCCCCCCAAACAAAGGAGGCATGGAAGTTTATTCAGGAAACCTATACATACTCATGTATGGGGTGTGATTTTGAAAAATACACCATGTATTTAAATTTTAAAAAATTTATTACTGTAAAAGATGTTGCTATTAGTCTCCCTCAGAATACTCTTCCTCACTTTGAGCTCACTTATCCCATCATTCTTGCCTTCTCTGAAGTAATTCTGGAAGTGCTTTGTCTTGGCCTTTCGTTGCTCTGTCATGGCTGCCTTTATGTACTGAACCAAATACTTAACTTACATGACCATTTAGATTTTAGGGAAGAGTGAGACCTCCCTCAGTGCCTGATTTGGTGAATAAAGTGGATGAAAACACACTGTAATGTTTTTAGGAGTCTGCTTATTCATTGGATGGCACTCAGCAGCAGCATTCTTCTTTTTCTTTATCTTCATAAAGGCACACAAGAGGACTTCCAGAAGTGTTTCAGAAAATGGCAAGACTTATGGGAAAATTACACATGATGCGAAGTAGGGTATTTGGAGAAGAGTAATGGAAACACATTTTTTACTATAATAATGTTAATATAAAGATTCACTGTATCTTTTATTACCTCTTGTAAGAAAGTGGGTAGAAGATCCCATTTTGGGACATGTATAATTTAAAGTGTGCATTTCTGAGCATGCTCAATTTAAGGTCATAGACCACATTTAAAAAGAAAAGATGGTGGACACAAATGTATGTGAACATGCTCAGTTTAAAAGTGTAAGGAACCAACTTTATTCTAAGTTGCTTAAAAGAATGCATCAGAATGATTGCATGAACTTGACTGGTTCTTAGAAGTTTCATCAAAGTTTTAGCAGAAACAAAACTTTGAAGGTGTTTTAATAGTATTTCAAAGGGACAGCATCTTTCTTTCCTCCAAGTGTGGGCTGAAGTGCCTCCCTTTTTTGGTAGCTAATATAATAAATGAAATAAATATTCATCAACTAGGGTTAGAGAAATAACTCAGTGGTAGACTGTTAGGTTAGCAAGTGTGAGGCCCTGGATAAGATACACAGCATCTAAAGCAATATTACTAAATCAGATCCTGCCTTGTCTACCACTGAGCTACATTCCCAGCCTTAATATTAGTTCTTGATTTCAATAATGAAATCCTATTCAAGGAGGTTTAAAAAATTTATTAAATTTTGAGACATTCTGGGCTCAAATTACTGGTTCTTTTCCTCAGCTGAGATTCTAGCTGTGTACTTCTGCATCTGGCTCAAGGTAGTTTAAACAAAAAGAAAATATCACAAACAAATCCAAGATCTTTGATGATGTCAGTTTGATGTTCCTATCTAATTCCTTTCATGAGCTAGCTTATTTTTCAAAAAATTCTTTCCATGTGTCAGGAAAAGCTACTGCTAATTATTCTAAGTCTATAGCATCTTTATGTTTTGATAATTTAAAATCTCAGAGTGAGGCAGGAAAATAGGGGAGGCAAAAAGGCTAGACAATAGGGAGTGATCTGTTAATCACTCAGGTCAGGAGTACTGACCAAGGAGCAGGACATTAGGGCATGATCTGTCAATCACAGAGAGCTGTCAAATCACAGTGCAGAACTTCCCACTGTCAAGATCTCACATCAGAAGAGAGTTAAAAACCTGCTGTCCTTGACCTACTTGTCACTGTCTTCTTACTCTTCCAGAGTGACTCACTCACTCTGCATGCAGGCCTTATTTTGTCTCATCATCACTACTTTTCTTTTTTTCCTTTTTAAAAAATCTTCAACTAAATGAATTGTGCATTTATTGGTTGTCTTCATTATATTCTTTGAGGGAGGGAAGAACCTGGAACCACTGGACCCCACATTGTCAGTCAACTAGAGAAAAAGGAAGTATCTTTTCCAGTGATTCAGCAGAAAAGTCCCTGACCCAGTCACTGTGACCAGAGGAAAGGCAAACAAGACACAACCTCTTGGTCATGAGTGCATACCTCTGGTTAGGGGAGACTGGGTCACCCCCCCAACAAAGTAATACATAATAGGTAGTTTTCCAAAGGAAAGTAGGCAAAATTGAATGTGATTTTCTTTCAACCATGCATATGACTCACTATTACAGTCTTTTTGTAAACTGGCAAGATTCCTACATTTTAAAAAAGGTATATTAACAATATACTATCAAGTCTTGTTTGTTCAGTAAGTAGATAGTCACATAAGTAGATAGATAAATTTGAACATCAGTGAGAGGCTCAATAAAGCTGTTGGTGCTAGGGCTACAAACATGAGTAGTAGTTGGGATTTCTACCTTTGTGCAACTCATGGGAAAAATTTAACAAATAAATTACAAAATGTGATAATCGCTAACAGGTACAATGAGGAGTAATTATTTTATATAAGGGCATCAATCCTGCTTTATCTTTTATTGTACTATTTCTTGTCCTCTTCTTGACTTTTGTGAAGAGTATAAAAATATGAACAATAAATTTGACTTGGACTCAGTGGACTTTGGGTAACCTCTTGATGTGTAACCTTAAGGATGTATACTACCACTTTGGTTCTCAAGTTTCACAGGTATAAAGTGGTGAGATTTAATTAGATAATACCCTAAATGTTTTTGTACTTTGAAGTTATAAATATTTGCATATATGAGATTGCAACAATGAATGATAATTTTTGAATTGTTGATTAGGCCAGATGTAAACTGAGAAGCCACTAGATGTCATACTCATCACAAATTTTGTTATTCATTATTTTAAATGTCAAGATATTTGGGAACAGATATTTGAGAAGGGCCTTTAAAATTATATTTCTTCTATCATGTCATGTCACTTAATTTTTAGAAAATAGATTATTTGAACTAGATATTAAATGATAGCTAAGTTAGCATCAACAGACTTCTTATTGCTATTCTAGTAGGTTTGTCTCTTTAAAATACACAATGCTTGGAAATGATATTTTTGGATAGTTAATCAACTTTGATAATATGATTTTTAAAAGGTTTCTTCTAGAATTATTAATAAAGGAATTTTGGACACTGATTATTCTGTGATATAAGATAATATCAATAACACCAACATAAAAGTGATGTTACCCATAGATTACTAATTTACCCTGGGACAAGTTGTATGACAAAATACAGGAAAAAAAATTTTAAATGAGGAAAGATTTCCTTTAGCTCTCGGTTTTAGGGTTTTAGTCCATGGTCAGCTGGCCCCATTGCTTTAGGCTTGTGGTAATGTTTCAAACTCAAAGCAGAAGGGCATTGCAGAGGAAAACTCTGCTGTATGACAGCTACAGGAAAAAAAGAGGAAAACGGAGACAGAAAGTAAGTGGCTTGGGACAAGATATACATTTTAAAGTAATTTTCCCAGTGACCTGCTTCATCTAAGTAGACCATACCTCTTCAAAGAATTAATGCATTGATGAAGTCAGAGCCCTCTGAATGTAATCACTCTCCACAAGCCCCATCTCTCAACACTGCTGTATGGGGACCAAGTCCCCAAGTACATAGCTCCGGGGGAAATATTTTACCCAAACCAAGCCATAACTAACATCTGTTTGAAGATAATTCATAGGAGGATGTAAAAAGGGCCTCCTCTAAGAAGTGAAACAGCTTTTGTTAAAAAAAATTTTATTTAAAGAAAAAAAAAGCAAAACAAAAAAAGGGTAGAAACTACAGAATTTCAAAAAAAAAAAGTAAGAAATCCCTAGTTGATAAATTACATATTGTCTTCTTAGACATAGTTGTTCAAGTTACAAAATTAAAGCATACAGAGTGGACATTCAAACAGTGAGGCTGCGAACAGTTTTGTTCAATGATCCAATAAAAACTTAGCAACATGGTTATCAATCTTACTCACTTAAACATACATGCCGTTATATCCTTTAGTATATGTGCTGCCGAAGCAAGCACCAGTGATATCCTTTAGAGCACTTTCTTTTCCTCCTTTTGCTTTTTTAAGTCCATTATCTATTTAGTTATATCATGTTTCAGCTTGCTCAGTACCTTACTAATCTGTGTTGTTGTTGTTATTTACTTTGTGACCACCTTATATAATTCTGTTGCTTTGTTTTTGAGTTTCTCCTCATGCATTCCCCATGGATCAGCTTTGGTGGAATTGGGAGTTTTTTGGAGGTATTTTGTTACTTTGTTATCTTTTTTTTTTTTTTGAAGGTAGCAAAATACATCAGAACAAGACAGAACAAAGCCAACCAAGACAGTACAGTGAAATTGGCACAGAACCTCATAGCAGATCACCAGGACAACAATAGGCACAATAGTATATCCTGTTCTCTTCACAATAGCTCTTCTTTCAATCAGGTAGAACAAAATGGAAGGAAATACCAAACTTATAAAAACAGAATATTGAATAGAGCAATACCATTAATCAGAACTGAGTGAAACAGTGATAAAAATATTTGCCTTCAAAGAGATGGTAGAAGAAAATCCCCCTTACTTGCCATACAGCATACTTCATCCTCCCAAGAGATACTGAGACCTCTGGCTCCCATTTGTTAACCGGGAGGGGGGGTGAAATGGGGGGTGGATGTTTGATTCTTAGCCTGCACAGGCCCACAGCTGCTTACCGGAGCAGTGAGCTGGCTGCTTGTTTTCCCAGCGCCCCAAGTTCCAACATGGCTTGGAGCTCAGGAAACGCCAATGGTTCTTGCCTTGGAGTGGCTGTGGCTTGTCAGGCCATAGCCACTTAGCAGAGTGGCAAGCTGGCTGCTTGTTTTCCCAGCACCCCAAGTTCCAACATGGCGCAGGGCTCCTGAAACAGCTTTAATAAGATTTCTTTACCAAATTCATTAGTAGTAGTTTTTTGTATTTTTTTTTTTGAGATAGCATCTCTCTATATATTCCTGTATGGCCTTTAATTCCTTATGTAGCTAGGGCTATAATCAAATTTACAATCTCTCTGCCTTAGTCCCCTGAGTGCTAGGATTACAGGCATGTACCACTGTATCCAACTGTTAAGCATGATTTATATGTCATTACTTGAAGTTTATCTCAATAAATAATAAATAAAAATAAATGTTTATTCACAATAGTTCAGTGGCAATTGGAGGGGGCAGTTCAGACAGAAAGAGGACTATGAGAAGGAAAAGCAGCAGCAGATAACCTAAGAATAAGGGAGAAATTTCTGTGGCTCAAAGAAACAAAATCATATCATATCATTATAAAGTAACATGTTTATAATTGTAATCTTAGGTCTTTAGTAAAAAGTTAAATTACATTGCCTATCATTTATGACATGCAACTTTTTAAAGAAGGATTTTATACAAAATCATCAAAATGAAGCATTGACATCTGAAAGTGGAACATTTTACTTTTATAGGAGAATCATTTACATAATACTAATAATACTTATAAGTGAGAATTTATAATAAATCCTCTTCAGAATGGATCACATAATATAAATAATGAGTGTTAATACAAGTTGTGTTGCTTTAGTAATCTGAAAATACTGTTACTGTACATAGGCATTACCAGATCTTTTAAAGAGTTGTAGTAAATGAAAAGCACTATGTAATTAGAGCAATCAAGATGGTGACGGTTAGGAAAAGTGCATGCACATGTTCTTCCAAGAAAATCTCTGCTTGTGGAAATCAGCCGAGAAAACAGAAGTGTTTAAAGAAGTAGAAAAACAAAAGAGAAGTCCATAGGTTTAACTTCTTTCTGGACAGTGAAACAGCTGTATTAGTAGAAGTACTTTCCAACAAATAAGAAATGATCAGAGATGTTTTATTAGGCATGAGAAAAAAAGAACGTTCTGAATCAATACAGCAGTGTGCCCAGTCTTTGTTCAGAACTGCATGTAAAACTATGGCTCTCCTGTGTGTGGAGTTTTGTAACTCTAATTCTCTCTCTTCTCCCTTTTCATTACTGTTTTGTTTTATCTGCTTAGTTTCAGCATGAAGGGAGACCATTACCTGTGGAAAGTGTCTTCCTTAAGCTATTTTCAGTTTTATTCTATATCTATGTCTGAAGGAAAAAAACTGAAATGTTATACTTTTGTTCTAGTTGATGTGGCCAGGTATTAATTTTTTTTCTCCATTAAAAAATGAAATATGCTTGATACAGGAAGACCCCAATTGGTTCAATAAGGAGCAAGATGAATTCACTACAACATGTATCCAGATGTCTCTTGTGTGTACTGATTGAATTTCTATATTCTTTCAAGTCAATCTCATGCTTTGCAAGATTGTTAACAACGTTAGAGTCAGTAAATAACCAGAAAATGTGCTTTATTTCAATGTGGGAATTTCATATTCTCTGGTCTATTCCTGGGAAAAAACTTCTACACATTTTGATTACATGATAGTGGCACTGATTGTATTATTGTGTTATGGTGGTTAAGCATTCCCATTACAAATTTTGTTCATCAGGCTTTTGTAACTTGGCTTAAAATTTGGACACAAATCTTAGATTTGGTCTCAGTTCCAGAGACATTTAAGAAAATAAATTAATATATCCTAAGTTGAATAAAATATTAAAGAATCAAAATAATCGATAGTGAAAATCTCCAATTGTTCACATTTAATTTCTATTATCATCAACACCAAAACCTAAAGCATAATTTTTGAATTTAAGTTCTCTTATTGTATGACATTTAGTATAATTTGGAAATTCATCTTTGGAGGCCCCCCCTTCCTAGAGTTCTGGTTCACATTCTATTTTTTTTTTTAATTTTAAAATACAAGTGATAGAAGCAAGCAGAGCCTAGCTACACACCTTAATTTTGCAAAAGTGTCTCTTTATATGTTATCAGAAAGTGAGCCAGAGGTATTATAGAGAAGAAATGCATTTTCAGTTGTATTGTTCCTCTGAAAAACTTTTAATTTTTAAGTGACAGTTTGTCTGCATGCCTCTGTTTTTAACCTGCACATGTAGTGAACCAGCACATGTAGTGATAACTTGGGTGACTCTGAGTCTTTTGCTTAACTTGCTTTCAGAGGTCAAGGCTCCAGTGAGGCATGTAACCCCTCCGGGGATGTTTTCTGTTCCCACTAACTTCAAAGAAAACTGAGTCCAGATAGAGACAGGCACAGTGAGCACAATTGAGGCAATTTTAAAAACCAGAAATAGTATTGGGTAGGATTCTTGGAATGAACCAAGTTATGCACAGTTTTTAATCACTTTCAAAGTCCTGAATGATAATGTTCTGTTTTGATAAATTTGATTTGAGTTGAAAGACAATCTGTTGCCAAAAAGAGATGTATTAGGGGACCCCAAACTAAACATGCTGCATGAAAAAAACTTCACTTGTAGACTGCAGAAATAGGAAGTCAAGGGGGATAATAGAAGCTCTGTCACAACATTGCTAGGTGATTCGCACCAAGTTGTTCTTGAACTATGTACCCTTACTGGCCTGAATGCATAATAATTGTTTTGCCTCAGCCTTCCAGGTGCTGGGATTGCAAGCGTATAGCACCACAGCTCTCTTTTTAAGTGAGAAAAACCCAAACTTATTTTTTTTTTCCTGTTTGCCCATCTCTTTCCAAAAAGTAAAAACAAAAAGCCGTATTTTAGAAATGAAAACACAATGACAAAGCCTTGGCAAGTGCCATGGAGATAGTGAACTACCATCCAGCATAAATATTCCATGTTCTGTGTGGCTTGGTAATCTCTGCAGGGTTTGGGGCTTTAGCTGTATGCTCTTGATAGTGTGGAAATATGTGTGTGTTTACAATACATTATGGGATTATTATTCAGGCTGAATAGCTCACTCTACTAGGTTTTTCTCCTTCTGAGAAGAGAACCCTCCATCACTTTGTCTTACATCTGGCTCTGTCTGGATCCCAGAGTTTGAAGAGAAAAAATGGACAGTATTGACTGGAGGGCTGCCCTAGTCTTCAAGGTTTACAGTTTTTCTATGATCTGTGATGTCTTTCACAACTCTTCTCTTAGATTTAGTAGGAAATCTTATCAGAGGGACTCTTAAAGGGGACATTGACCTCAAGGGATGGCTATAATGCAACATTCCCAATGCACCTGGTCAAAACAGTGTAAGCTTCATCAGTTCAAACATTACCTGTTTAACAAGTCAGGTCTGGAAAGGCTGCAAAGAGAACACAACCCTCTACCTGTGTATATTATCCTCTATGGCTGTCACCTGAGGCATCTTCATGATAGAGCCATCCTGGCTGCTGAAGTTTAGTGAGCTTGCCCTGGATTTTGGATTGTACAATGAATATTTCTGGACAATCAACACTGATAGATTTTTTAGGGTCTTCTTGGTTTAACTCTGTTGAAATTCTTACCAACCAAATCAGCATTTGTAATTTGTTTTCTAGAGTTAATGATGCAAGTGTTTATTTATTACTGACATTATCATTATCAAACAGTACAAAGTAAGCCATTGAAGACAGCAGTGTAATAGACACCTGACAGTGCACCTCTCCTTCAGAGTCTCTAGTTCCCAAGAATCTTTATTTTCTGGCATCTCCATGATAATCCCTCATTTTTCTATCCTATCCAGCAAGGCCTCTGGAGTAAAATAGCTCCATACCTTGTTCATTTCTGTAACCCTGGTGTGCACATGTTGCTTGTACTGAAATATTGTTTTATGTCATTGCTTTTAGAAAAGTTAATATTTTTATTACAGTTAGATCTAAAGGGTTAAGGAAACGATTAAATTTCCTATTGCTTGTATTTTTCTAACAAAAGAGTATCAACTGTATCAGATATTCAGTTAAATTGTGATTCTTTCTTTTTTTCCTTCTTTCTATATATGTATACATGAATGATAAGGTATATGTTTACATAAGTGTGTAACATTAAACTTGAAGACCAGATGTTTCAGGAGGAACACCTTACAAATGAACTAGAAAGTACACATTTATGATAACAGAATATACAATAGGTTACACATGTAAACCATTTCATTTCTTTGTAGAAATGCCAGGGCAAATGTAAAGTTTGAATTCCTGAATTGTCTAGAGAGTTGAATTAATTATGTAATTATTGATATAGAATTGATATTTTAGGAAACTACAAAGTTTAGTTTTATGATTATACCCAGAAGACATAATTATGCGCTTCTTTCTCATTTCTGGTAAAGTTCACTTGGCTGGAAAGAATAAATTCTACAAGATTAAACATTTAACTACAAGCCAGTATCAGAGACATTTGTTAATTTTCCTATTTATATTTGTTTTTAGAAACCACTTCATTTTACTCTGTTGGTCTGGTCTGTTGATCATCAAATACTTTTCTAAAGCCAGTATTTTCCCTAGGGAACCTTATTATCCAAGGCAACTTCTTAATGATACAGTAATATAATCTTGTTTTCCCCAACCCCGCCTCAAAGTTTTTATGTTTAGAAATATATTGCATTCCAGAACATTTGGAAAATAAGTAATACTGTATTATATAAAATATCATCCATAATCCTACTGCCCACAGAATACACTGGCATATATATATATATAGTGAGAGAGAGAGAGAGAGAGAGAAAGTCACAGTTAGATACCAACCAAAATTTGACTAGCCTCATCTGCACAGTTCCAGTTGCAGCCCTCCAACTCCACTTCACCTACTATGAGAGTCTCTGTGATGTCCCAAAAGACCTCATAAATATATTTTCATATGTCACTTCAGTTCTGTTATTGCTTTTTTCTGCCCTTCTTTTTCACTGCTTGATCCTCATCATCTAGCATCTAGGCTGGCAGGCACAGAGAGCTGTGCAGTATTGAGGTGCTCAAAAACTAAAAATAAAACACCTACGTCCCAACTGCAGGTGTATTTTCTCAGGGTACCGTAACCCACCAAGAATACAGTGTTCTTCCCGAAGTACTCACTGTGATGCTGAGTGCTTCGCACAGAAATATGGAGAAGGTCTCACTTCTTTGCTCTGTGCTGTACTTTGTCACCCAAAATGTCCATGCACTGAATAGGTGTCCTTGTTCCACAGAATCTCTTTGAGGACATTGTCTTGTCCTTCAGCATGCAGCCTCTCATCAATGGATTCAGAAAGAATATAAGAGGGTTGGAACTCATTTAAAACAGACAATATGCTGTTTCCCTTACTTTTGTGCACTTACTCCTTTTCTCTCCAAGTGTTTTCATATAGATGAAATTTGGTTATAAAGGCTAATAACTATCTTACTTTAGAAACTGGTGGTGAGAACAGTAGTAATTGCTACATTCCAACTGATTGTAGATACTTCAGTGAATTTATTTTACTTCAGTTAAATTAGATGTCAGTTTAGCTGCTTTTCCATTGTTCTTTCAGAATTCATCCATCTTCAGCATTTCAGGTCAGAATAATCTCTCTCTCTCTCTCTCTCTCTCTCTCTCTCTGCCTTTCTCTCTTTCTCCCTCTCTGCCTCTCTCTTCAGGTAGTCTTTTTGATAGGCTGACAATAACATTGAGTTTGTATATCATTTTCCCTGCTCTTTACTGAAAAGTTGTTAACAGATTTCAGGTTTGGGTATAATGTGTGTATTTACATTTATTATCCTTTCTGTTTTGACACAAGATTGATTCAATTTCTTGAACCATATAATCAGATTCACTTTTCTTAACATTTATATAATATCTTCAATGATACCAGACAGATTTCCTTATACAAAGGAAAAATTTAGTGTGTACAAGATAAGAATCAGAGTTGAGTGTGCTGGTGTACCCCTATAATCCCAGCACTTGGGAGGGTGAGGCAGGAAGATTGTCAGTTTGAGTCTAGCTGGGGCATAGAAAACTCAAAACCAGAGTGAACTACATAATGACAGTCTCAAAAAATTTTAAAAAAATAAAAATAAGAGGAATCAGGTCCATTCCATATTCAAGTCAAAGACTAAAGCAAGAGTTATGAAGAAAGTTTCAGTTTTGAAACACCATGTTCTTTCTGTTCATAGGACTTTGATGTCACAGAAAAGCAGCCTCTAAGGTTGTCCTGTCTTTTTTCTTAAGCCATTTCCTTAGCTACATCCTACCTCTTTATTACCTTTCTGAGTTTTCTAGGTCTTAGCTTTCATTGTATTTAAAGCATAGAGGAGTAGATAGAGCATCTCTAATACTTTTAATTTAACGCTATTACTTTTGCTGCCTTGTTAAATTTAAATTTCACTTAACACCGTATCTGACATTTCTATCTCATACATTCCTAGCTGGGAGCTGGTTGTAAAGAAGAGCTCAATACAAGAATGCTTAGTGACTGTTTCAAACATGCTGAAAGTACAAATACTTTAATTTTCTTGTGTTCGTTTATAAGTAATAAATTTAAATATAGGGAGTTTTTTGTTTTAATTTTTGTGTTTTATTTTTTTTTTGAGACAGAGTTTCTCTATCTGGTTTAGGCTAGCCTTGGACTGTACAGCCCAGGGTGGCCTCTGACTCACAGTGATTCTCCTGCCTCAGCCTTCCAAGTACTGGGATTACAGCAATTCACCACTATGCCTAGCTATTTTGCTATGTTTTAGACACCATTCAAAATTAGCTTAGGGTTTTCTATATTTCCAACATCCAATAGGATCACAAAATGAGAATTGGGGATCAGAAGATTACTTTGAAACTCTGTACAACCTTTAGGATCTCTTCCTGCACAAGAGGGTCTCAACTGAGGCTATTTCTTCCTTCTGAAGATATATGTGACAGTGGCATGATGACAAAGAATTGCATGGTCCCAAATGTAAATAGTTCCCAGGCTATTAAAGGCTCATATGTGGGAATCCTTTTGAGGATAGAGATTATGTCTCGTTAATGTTTGTTTTCTGAAGGACAACACTTGCTTCTCATATCCTCCAAAACTAATCCAATTCCTTCTGACAACCTAGCATTATTGTCATGTACATTTTACAAAATTAAAATCTTTTGAAAATCTGTGATTTATATGTAATTCTTATTTGTCACTTTTAGTAATTAGCATATTTAATCAACTAGAACCACCATTCTAATAATGTTTCAACATCAATACTACAAGATGTTATTCATGAATAGTAATATGATCCCACTATATTGAATTTTCTTAAATTGACATGTTTTCCTGAAAGATGTTTAATTACAGTAAATATATATCATGAGTAACTGAAGCGAATTTTCAGACATGAAGATGAAAGTGCAATGATATTCTTTTTCTCAGAAATTATGTATGAAGAGAAAAGGCAAAGAGAGACATGTTACACATATATATTTATTGATAATAATTTTATTTTCCCAACTTTAGCATAGTATAGGATTTTTAAAAATGACTTCAGATTACATTTCTATTTTCTAGTGATTCCATATCTGTCAGTTCCTAGGTTGACTGATCCATTCCATTCATCCATCTATGCATCCATCAATTGGTCAAATGTGCATAGATTTTTCCAGTGTAACACGTTTTCTGTGATATTTAATGATTGGGAAATAGTGTTCTATTCTTTAACAGTTTACAGGCAATTGAGGAAGATAAGCCATCTCTCTGTAATCTAATATAAAAAAGAGTTCTAAAAGGTTGAGATGTGTACAAATAAAGAGTTATTGCAGTTCAGAGCAGGAGATATGAATTCCAATTTACAGCTATAGTATTGATAAAGAAGTCAGCAAAGAAGTTCAGAATCAAGGGAATAAACATAGATAATATACATAGAGACCTCAAACCCAATAGTCTTTGCTCTTTTTGCCCATATTCATTTGTTTCCTGTTGCTATAACAAAATAACTGAAGCTGAGAACTTATAAAGAAAAGAGATTTATTCAAAATTTTGAAGGTGGAAAGTTTAAGGTCAAGCAGTGCCATTCATTTATCTGTTGAGGGGCCCTTTGCTTGCATCACAGAGTGGTAGATGGCATCAGGGTAGTAGAATGAATGAAAATGAGTGGTCACACAGTGAGACAGGAAGCTGGAGAGTCACGAGCCAGGCTCAGTCTTCTTATAAAAACTTGCTCTTCTTGGAACTAACCAAGGACCCTAGACAACTGCATCAATATCTGCTAAAGGTAGTGTCTTATGACTTCATTTCCCTCAATCTCTGTTTTTAATTTTAAAAGAAATAAAACAAAATTATAACATGGAACAAACAAAACAGTGAGAACAATATTGAATTTCCAAACCAAGATGGAAGGAAATCCCCCCATAGTTGCTATATTGCCCCTCTGTCTCTTAAAGATTCTACCATGTCTTAATACTGCCACACTGAAGACCAAGCCTCTAGAACATGAACACTTGGAATGCCAACCATATTGAAACCATAGAAATGACTAGTAATGAAACTATCATTTATTGTGTGCATAAATTCACAGAGTCTTCGATATTCTAAATAACTACAGGAGATGAGATTATACATGATATCCCAAAATTACTATATATGTATTGCTGTGTCAGAATTAGTTTCATAGGACACATCACAGAAAATACTATGATAATCTAAAGGACTGGGGTGAATGTGAAGGACAGGTCTTTTGATGTTGTCTCAGTTACTTATTGCTGAGACAGAATGCTTGACACCCAAAATTAAAGGAGGAAAGGTTTATTTCAGCTCACAGTTTATAGAGGTTACATTCCGTGGTCAGAAGGAAGGGTGGCACGGCAGAGAGGCATCACAGAGAAGTCCACGGCATGGCAGGCAGAAAGCACTATGCTGAGTGCTGTGCAAGTGTTTTACTCACATATATCTTCCAGGTATAAGCAAGGAATCCCTTTAGATTTTTAATTTTATTTTTATTTTAGTACTGAGTATTGAGCCAAAGTCATTAGCAATGAGCTACACCCACAGCCCTTTTGTATTTTTCAATGAGACAGGGTCTTGTGAAGCTACTAAATTACCCAGGCCGGACATGAACCTGTTATCCATCTGCTTATGCCTCCCAGAGTGCTGAGTACAGGCATGCACTAACATGCTGGGCCATATTAATATGCAGACTGGCCATTCTCATTTAACTGGCTTCTTTCCTGTTATCAAAAAACACTAGTATAGGATGAACAGGTTCCAGTTCCTCCCCTGTTTTCTTTGTTTTCAGAGTCGGGAATTTAATCTGTGGGATTATACTTCATTTTTCTTTTATAAGTGAAACAACTTTGGCAGTTTGAAAGATGTCTGGAATGTTTCTTTAATTCTAAATGATTGCTTCATATATTTGGCAGTGAGGCCCGTTTGAATTGAGAGGTCCCTAGGCCAAAATGTGGAGCTCATTCAGACAAGATCAAAGCCTCCTCTGTCCTCTCCAGAGGGCAAAAAAGCAGACATATCAGCTTGACCCAACACACGCTTTTCTTGCAACAAACCAGTTATTTATTGTTCTGTTCACTGACAGGCGATGAGACAAGGCAGAGACAGGAAAGGCATCTTGCCAGAGGATAGAGCTCTGAGCATCTGTAAGGAACTATAAAATCACAGAACAGTAGAGTTGAGAGGAACTTAGTGATCAAATAAAAGAAACCAGTTCTGCTAGACTAGAAAGGTAGAAATTGAGGCCCCAAAATGTCAAGTGGCCTGCCTTCATTAAGTAATTATAAAAGCAGATTTTAACTCAAAAAATCTCATTCCTAAGACAATGTTTATTTTCCTACAAACTAGGAAAATCCACAAATTAGGATTCAAGGCTTGATTCATTATTCTACAGATTCTATATTCATACTTGATTTTTTCACTTTTCATTTGTTTGAAGTTAAATTGAGATTCCTGCTATCATTTCATTAGATCCAACCCTTTAGAGTCTTTGAACAAGAAACATGAGACAGTTCTGGCACTTTGGTGGAGTGCAACAGGGATTCAGTTTTGTTGAATATTCACTGAGTTGAGAAATGAGGAATGTGGTTGGAATTCTAGTGAACCTGGAATATTGAGAAAGATTAGAGAATTTGGACCAAACATCTTATTGCGTGGCTATTTCAACCTTGCTCAAGACTATAAGAAAGTTTGATGGAAACCTGAAAATAGGTTTAATCTATGAATAATCCATAAATAACCAGGTTACCAAAATTGTCATGATCCAATTCTTTTATTCTTAATATGTTCAATAAATAAGTAGTAAAATTTTAAGCATCTGCTACATGCCAGAACCTGGAGATATAAAGCATTTTAGAGATTCTTTTCCCCAGCAGTTCATCTTCTGTCATGGACCAAGGGACCTCCAGCAATTGTCTTCAACCTGCAATTCAAAGACAAGCAGCAGGTGCATGTTTGACTTATTGCAGGAGGGAACTTAGTTCATTGAAGTTCAGATATCAGTATTCTTGTATGGTACACTAGGGTGAGAGTTGGGGTGGGGGAAATCATCATGAGGGAAGAATATGGGTTCATGGTTTCAGACAGAAGGATCTGGTCATGGTTTGGATATTGGCTGCTAATCCAAACAATTCTCCTTCCCAAGGGTGTTTAGTTCATTGTACCATCTATTATGTTATTCACATGTCCTTTTTGCTAAGTAGATGGTAAGTTTCTTCAAAGGAAAATGTGCCTTTTAAAAAAATAGTAGCTTTTGTTGTTTTTTCTTACTTCAAAGGAAATGTATATTAATTATCAGACACTTAGAAAATGAAAATAAAGTGAAGAAACAGTCAGCTAATATTGTGATTTTTAGGGTTTGGATCCTAAAAGTCTCCCAGTGGTCCATACACAAAAGGCTTGTTCATCAACACCAGTGTGTGTTGTTTCTGGAAGTAGTAGGCTCTTCAACACACAGGACCTAGTAGAGAGAAGTTAGGTTATTCGGATGTGCTATTGAAAGAGATGCTGGAATTCCAGCCCTTCTTGGAGAACAGTCTTCCTGTGCAGCATGCTCCCACCATAATGATTGTGTCACCACATGCCCAAAGCAACTGAGACAAGCAACCAGCCTGCTGGGGTTACAGGTAGGCACACTGTACCCAGCTTTATTTTAGTTTTTTAAATTGGAAGCTTAGTTTACTAATTTCAGATCTTTCTCCTTTTCTGAGATAAGCCTTTAGTGGTATACATTTTCTTTTCAGTTCTGCTTTAGCTGCAGCACACATGTTCTGTTTTATTTGCATCCACTTCAAGTATGCTCTAAAACTTTCCTTTTAGCTTCTTCTTTTACCCGTGTCTACTTAGAATTGTGTTAAATCTAAAATGTTTGGAAAATTTCCAAGTATCTTTCTGTTACTGATTTATAAATATGTTAGAATTATAGTGAACATAATTTACATTTAGTTAACATAATTTATATCATTTGAATCCTTTAAAATGTATTAAGACTGTTTAAGGACAAACATATGTCTATCTTGGGCTGGGGACTTAGCTCAGTGGCATAAATGCCTGCCTAGCAAGTGCAAATATTATTCTATATGTACTTGAAAGAATGTGAATTTTAGCGCTGTTGAGTATAATGTTCCATAAATGTTAATCAGGCCAAATTGGTTCATGGTATTGTTTGGTGTTTTTAGTTTTTGCTTCATGTATTTGAAAAAGCTCTGAATTAGCTCTAGTTTTATATATTACTGGTCCCTATAGTTCAGTTTCTCATGGCTCAAGGACAGGTTTTGATTGTCATTGATGAGTAGCATTGCTAATATGAAGTAATAATTTAGCAGCATCTCTTTGTTTTGTTTTGTTTTGGGTTTTTTTGCGAGTTCTATGGATTGATCCTAGTTGCATTTTTATTTTGGGTTTTTTTCAATGCCATGTGTTATGGTTTATGTCTAGAAGTCCTCCCAAAGCTTTATGTACTCATAGGTAGAGTTAACAAGTCCTAGTCCACATGTTTTGTCATCCGGAAGTTCTGATTATATGTAGCAGAAGTTGAATCTATCTTAAGCAAAGAAGGAATCAACTCAAAATACAGTGGAGTAAGTCACAAAACAGAAGGAGAAAGTTGATAAGCTCAGAAATAACAGAAGTTGAGGGAAGCCCAACATAATTAAGAACATGACATGAGGTTAGCTCATTGGGATGTGGACACTGGCCTGACTGCCCCTGAATATAATGAGCTATAGGCAGCTGACCTCCTGCCTTTAAGACATTGCTTCTCTGTCCTTTGTCTGTGTTCTTCACTATTCAAAATCTAAGAAAGAATCCTCCAGTTATCCAGGATTAGGTCTTATGCCTGTGTCATCTTTATCAGGGATTTGAGGAAGAAAATGTCTACTTCCTAACTCCAGATTTTATAATGAGGTATGAAGTTTTCTTCTCAAGCAGAAAGTACATTTAGATGGTAGGGTGATCCAAATTATGTATTAATTTCCCTATTACCCATTACAGAGGTTCATTTTTTAATACTAGGAAATTGGGTCTTAAATTCTAACATAGTATTTGGGAGGCTACATTTAAACTATAGCATATCTCTCTCTTCCCCTGATGGATACCTCCCTATCACTAAATAATTTGTTATTAATACATTTTAATTTGTATATTTTAGGGATTATCTACTGCCTTCCTGGTGTGCTAAGGATTTAGCTCAGAAATATTGTTTTGGAAATTTTTACTTTGTATATGTGTAAAATATGTGTTTACTATTTTAGTTATTCTAATGATTGTGCTCATAATTTTCAACAATAATTACACTTGGCTCTGCATTTCAGATGAGGTTAATATTTAGCTTCTTTTCACTGGTTTTTCTCCCCTATGTTCACTTTCCAGTTTTTGATCTATACTTTTATATTCTTATGGCTGACAATATTTGTGTCTACATCCTACTCCATAATTCTTATTAAGAGTTTTAACTATAAATTTTCCCTAAAGATTAAAACTGGACAATAGTGTTTAGTTATAAAAATGAAAGTATTTTTTACTCTGATACATAGGAGAACCAAAGTCTTTTATGATACTGGCTGATTTCTCATTCTGCCTTTAATTTGACTAAGCTAAAGACTGGTGAAATTTTTCTATAATAATTACATAATGACTGTTTGAAGCTTTTAGGACATATGGCTGCAGAACAGCTCCTTAACTTTGCTCTTATACTATGAACTCAGTCACACTATATATGAATGAATGAATATGACTGTGTTCCAAGAACACTTTTACAGCTAGTGTAGTAGTATTGTACACCATAATTCCAGCACTCTGGGAGGCTGAGACAGGAGGATCACAAGTTTGAGCTCATCCTGGGCAATTCAATGACTTAGCAAGACCTTGCCTTAATAAACAAATAAATCAATGTAGAATGGGTTAGGATGTCCAGTGTGAAACCCTAGGTTCAATCTCCAGTACTGTATCTCAAAACAAACAAACAAAAACAACTTCATAGAAGGGGAAGTAAAAAGGATCAAGATGAGATAAGTCTATATACAAATATCCCAGGATAAATATATTCATTATGTGTCCCAAACATATACTAATAAGACATTTTAAAATAAAATAACTGATTTTATTTACAAAGACAGTCAATGGACTGGATTTTATCAGAAGGTCTTTGTATTGCTCAGGAATTTCCGGAGGAACAGAATCAATAGAAAAAGTATACACATAGTTATGCAAGGGAATTTATTGGATAGGTTTACAGGGTCCAAGGAGGCAAAGGAGTTGACCACCTGCATACCAGAGAACCAGAAGGTCCAGCAGCTGCTCAGTCCGCAAAGCTGGAACCTGCAGAACAGAAATCAAGAATGCAGCACAGTCTAAGATTGAAGCCCCTTGGAGAATCGCTGGTATGTATGTAGTTGAAATGCTGAAGCAGCTTAAGTCTAATGTCCATAGGTGAAGACAAGCGCAAAAGATGACCCCCCACTTAAGGGCTTTAGCCTTGGGAATGCAGACACTTTCTTCTACTTACATTTTATCAGGGCTGAAAGCCTACTGGATGGTGCCACCCACAATTAGGATGGGTCTTCCCTCTTCAATTCGCTGACCCCAATGCCAATCATCTCTAAAAACACCCTCTAAACACACCCAGAAGTGTGCTTTACTATTCTGCTAGGTTTTCCTTAATCCAGTCAAGTTGAGAATCACAATTAACAGTCACAGGCTTGGTTTTCCCATCCTATGTATAGGAAATTCTAGTTGTCTTTATCACTTTATCTTATCTTTAATTTTTTAAAGAACAGAATAAATTTTTGGTAGAAAGAAAGCTTATGTCCGAGAGAAAGACAAAAGGAGTCCCAAGTAGGTTGCTGAGGACCCTGCTTTTACTAGGGATTTTTATAGAGCAAAACCAAGTGGTGAGGCAGGTCCAAGGTGGTGAAAAATGGAACTTGCAAAGGAGGCATAAGATGGGACAGATTTATGGTAAACCAATAAGATTGCGAATCTAATTGCTTATACCCTAACTTTAATTTTTTCAAATGTCTCAAGGAAACTACCCAAGTCAATGAGATTCTGTTGCTTACTCTAATATGTGCCTGGAGTATCTGTTTTAACTTTCACTGTGATGGGTTTACAACTTTCTTTGCGCACATTGTTTAGCTGTCATTTGCTTATTTAATGCCTTCTTTTGAGCATCTACTATGTACTAAGCAATATTTTAATTCAGAAGTAACCTGGGGTCAATTTTTATTTTGGAAAAAATATAATATGACCATTTTGTGTACTGTTTTTGTGCAAACACATTATAATAAAGCTAACACACTAATTCTATATAAAACATATACATGTATAATAACAATGGCTGGCATTTATTGGTTTTTGATTATGATGTGTTAGCTGTTTTATATTATCATCTTTTTACCTCTCTTAAATTCTAATATCACTTCAAGAAAGACATTAGCTTTTGGAGAAGGGACACTTATTGTTTTTGAGACTAGAGGTTAATCCAATTAGTATACACAATTGGTTTTGGTGTTCTTAAAAAGCAAAAAAAAAAAAAAAAGAAAGTAACTGAATAGTCTCCTGAAAAAAATTATATCATTAGCTTTAGGAACTACAAAATTGGAATAAAAATAATACATAGGTTTGTGATTTTAATTTCATCTACATGGCCCATAGTACCTCTAAGGAATTTTAATGACATGGAGTGAAAGAAAATTTCATCAGTGGTGAAGTACAAATAAGCTCAGTCCTATTACTCAAAAACCTTTCCTCTGCTGAATCATCTTTTCACCTGACTTTATATTTAAAGGTGAATGTACTCTCAGACACTTATATGTAGACTACCAATTTTTATCTTTTTGTGAGGCCAACTCCATTGCTAATTGCTCAATATCTTTTTTCTTCCATAATTTTAAGCATGCTACCATGATTGGTATCAGAGTTGATTTTATCCATCATGGAACAAGTCTCCAATTATACAGGCTCCTGTTGTGGTGATATTATATAATTCTTCTCTTCTCCCCCACCCTTAAATTTGGAGAGCTCAGCACTTATGACACTTTGAGTCACTGCATATTTGAAACCCATCACTTGTATTCTTGAACTTTCTCCAACCAAATTACTAAAGGATTGTATTCCTGAGGCAATTGTTTGGTGACTACATAGATTTTTTGCCTTTTTCTAGAGACCAGTATTAGGGCCATAGCACTAACACTTTACTGAGATAAAGACCCTAAATCAAATTCTGCTCTAGATATAGGTTCCCATGCTATGTGAGGTTTGCCATGTTTATTAATACTAAAGATGAAGGTCTTTTTTTCTCAGTTACCATGTACTTAATGGCATTCTTTCTGTCTGCCTGGCCTGCTTAACCCTCATCTGGTAAGCTGGGGATTTGATGTATTCATTTATTTTAGATCTTTCCTCATTGCTAAGGGCAAAGGAGACCAAAAGTCCTCATCCTCCCTGGTTCAGTTCAGAATGTTATGATTAGGTTCACATTTAGGGGTGGTACATCTTTCATTTGTAGGGAGATTATCAATTCATTGACCATAGAACAAATAACACTAAAACTAACCTTAACTTTCTCTGTCATCCATAGTTGCAGATGAATTGTTTCAGAATAACGTGTTTTCAAGAATTTTACATCCTATTGGGGAAATATAATGAGTAAGTGACTAACTACAAAAGAGGTTCTCAGAATGAATTAAGAAATCTTAAAGGGAAGTATTTTTACAGGCAGCTGAGCCAGTTAGAAATATTACAGGCAGTTAGACAGGGCTAGACCCTCAAAGAAGCCAGCACAGAGCATCAGATGTCTGATGAACACCTCTTGCTGTGAGCCGGATTTTGGAACAGAAGGCAAAACAAATACGACCACAGCCTTAAGTATAATCCTTAGGGATTAAATCTTGGTCACCTCGAGAAGCCAAGAATCATCATCCCAACCCCCTATAGAAAGAGTCATAAACAATGCTCACTTGCTACGTAACTTGCTTTCCCATTTGTCCCTGATTTGGTCAATTTTACCTACAGAATTAAACTTATTGGTTGACCATAGGTCTGTCTCACCTCATGCCCATCTGCCTTGAGAGTTCTCAGTTTTTCCCAACTTTAGACTTGCCTCACCTCATGATTTTACTCTATAAAAATCCCTAGAAAATACAGAATCTTTGGCAACCTACTCGGGACCCCTTCTGTCTCTCTCTCAGACAGAAGTTTTCTTTCTCTTAATAAATATTTCTGCTCTTAACATCCTTTGTTCCTAAAATTCATTATTCAATTTTAGAGAACACGAACTTGTGCTGGACATATAGTAGGTTGGGAGTTTCATTCCCCTATATCAGTATGAAAAACTAAACAAGATGTTTTGCTATTAGGTGCTATTACACTAGTAGTTTCACATACTATAAAATATATAACTGCCATACAATAGTAATGATAAAACCTAATATTCTTGAATGAGTACTGTATGTCTCTCTATGCTCAGTAATAGACAACTCCTCTTTATTTAAGGTAAATGCTAATGCTAGCTCTATTTTCAGATGAGGAAACTGAGACAGAGTTTACATGACTTGATTACATGACTTGCCCAGTTTCTACTGCTTATGAATGGGATAGCTTTGATTATATTTCCCTCCTCTCTTTTGTGCTGCGAATTGAATCCAAGCCCTCAGGCATAGTAAATACTCATTCTACTACTGAACTGTAGCTCAGCAATTTTTAAAAACAATTTCTGTTCTTTAAAAAAAAAATTCTTGTCATATAGTTTAGGCTGGTCTCAAACTCACTGTGTAGATTATGCTGGCTTTGAAATAGCCACCCTTCTATCTCAGCCTTCCAAGCAGAAGTGATTACAGGTGTGCAGTAGCACATCCAGATCTCTGTGCTCTTATATGTGGCTTTCATGCCAACAAATACTGCAGGAGTTTGAACTGGTGAAGTAATTAAAGAAAGCTTCAGAAAAATGAAATTTTTAAAAAAGAAAACTTTGAAGTACAAGTTGGTATTTGAGCATCAAAAAGAGTGGGCAGAGCAGAGATTGAGCAAAGCAGCTAGAAGAAACCACAGAAAAGGCCTGTATAAGCATCATTTTCTCTTTTGTCTGTGGCCTCTCTTTGCAATGCCCCTTGCTTGTCTATCTGTGCAATACAGATGTATGTACTATTGTATTGTGTTCTGACATGGTTGTTTTGCCATGATCACTACACCATGACTAGGTAATGAAGTCTTCTCTAAAAGGAATGTGTCTGCAAATGTATCAATTAAGGAGACATCTGTTCTGGCAGGACATCAATTCTTGTGATTTTTAGGAGATACCTCTTAAGAGACAAACATCTGATCATTTTAAATGTGTCTGTGAGTCTGGAACTTGAGATGGATTTGAGGACTCTATCACGTGGTAGAGAAGAGAGTGCTATTTCTATATGGGGATAATAAGGAGGACACTAAGAGGCATTCTCATGGCAGAAGACACTTTGGACATGTAGCTGAAGATATACAAGACAAATTACCTTACCTTACGATATTTTATGTTTATTTTGTGACCTGAGAACTCCTAGCAAATTTTTATTTGAGTGTGTGATGTTAGCTCCCTTTGGTTATTTAAACCTCAGAAAAGTAACATCCCTGAGGTCAAGATGGTGAGAATTATAGTAATTTATTTTTTCTTTCTCTTCCTTTCCCTTCCTTTCTTTCCCTTTCTTTACCTTGCCCTGCCCTCTTCTCTATTCTCTTCTTTCCCTCCCTTCCTCTGTTCTCCTCTTCCTCTTTCTCTTTATTCCACTTCTACACAATCACTTTCTTGTTCTCTACATACTATTAAACACTTTTGAAGTGCAGGCTAAATGCCAGACACAGTGTAAAGAACACATAGAATTTCAGTTATTGCTCATGCTGACTTTTCAAGTATGTATCATTTTTACCTCCTTCATATAATTAAAACTTTCAGAACTGGTAACCTGTTCTCACTATAATAAATAATTACAGGATCTCAACCCTTTTACTGCATATGAGTATATGAGGGTCAGGCACTCTGATCTAGACTGTTTATATCAGCTGATCTCACTCTTGTGATCAGTTCTGAGATGGTTAGGCAGCTATGCTGGCCTCACTTAGGGTTGCCCACATATCTGGAATTTAGTTGGTCATTGACTAGAGTGATTTACTGGTCCATTTCCTTATCCTCCTGTACATTAGAGTATCTTGCACCACATTTTGTGGTGTAGCAGGGGGCAAAAGCAATAAATATACCCACGCTTGTGTCATGTCTAGAATTCTCTTGGGCAAAGCATGACACATTGTGAAAGCATAACAAACTTGTATAGCCAAGGGATTAGACAAATGAAAAATTGGATTAATTACATGAAAATGCCTACTGGGGAAAATCATATCTAGCTCTCATTCTTTGAGCTCTCAATTAATGAGATCACTGTGCAATAATTATCCGATTTATCTTTGCTTACTTTTCTCAAAGAGGTGATAAATCCTGGACTAGAAGGTTTAAGGCTTTTCAAGATTCAGCCATCCCTTCTTGTGAAGGCTCTTCCCATATAAATAATTTCAACAATTTTGTTTGCTTCTTTACAATGTGCATTTTTGTATCATGAGATTATGATAATTCATCAGATTCCAAGTTGAAGAATTTTGCATGGGGCAAAGATTCAGAGGATCAAGATACTTTGTCAAAACCAGATATGGTGAGATATTCCTGTAATCCCAGCACTCTGGGAGGCTGAGGCACAAGCATTGAAAGTTCAAAGTTGATGCTTAAATACAAAAGAATTGAAATAATCTCTTGGCTATGATCAGATTATTGTAGAATTAAACTAGAAATCAACAGCATAAGAAACTACAGAATCTATAGAAATGTATGGAAATTAAATAATAGTTTATTGAATAATCAGTGTATTACAGAAATATCAGGGAAGAAATTAATGAGCTCCTAGAATCAAATGACAGTAGAAACACAATATAACAATACCTATGGGTCACAATAAAAGCAGTTCTAGCAGGAAAGTTTGTAACTTTAAAAGCATACATGAAATGAATAGATACTGTTATAGCTGTATCTAGATGTTTCCCCAAAGCCTCACTGGTTATAGGTGGGAAGTTTGAAAGGTGGCTGGATTAGAGTATGTGACGCTGGGATTAAGAGTACTCCAACCAGGATGTGGGTGGCACCACCTCAAAGACAGGTAGCCTAGATAGACTATAAAGGAACAGATAGGTGCCTTCTGTCTGCCCTAGTTTGCTACGGACTCTTTCTCCTCTGCAATATCTCTGCCATGCCACCCTGCCTTAGAGTCAGCCACCTATGGACTAAAACCTCTAAATTGGCCACCCATGGACTGAAATTTCTACAATAAACCTTTCCTCTTTTAACTTTGGATGTCACATATTTCATTTCAGCAACAAGAAAAGCAACTAAAGCAGATTTTGCTACTAGGAGTAGGGTCATTGCCATGACTGTACCTATCATGTAGTTTAGGAGTCTTTGGAACTGGCTTACAGGAAAAATATGCAAAGGTCTGTAAATGCCAGCTGAAGATACAGCCCTGGAATGCTTTAAACTACACTGATGGGAGATTCTGGTCAGACACTAGAAGACTGGAATGCTGATAGAAATGCTGTGAATACAAACTCACTGAGAGAGAAATTAGGGAAACTATGTCTTTCATGATAGCATTTAAAAAAACCCTAAATACTTAGGAATAAACCTAAAAAAAAGAATTAAAAGGTTTAAGCATTGAAAACTATAGCACCCTGAAAAAAGAAATTGAAGACAGCTTCAGAAAATGAAAGATATTCCTTGTTCATGGATAGGAAAAACAAATCACATACTCCCAAAATTGTTATACAGATTTAGTGCAATCCCAATCAAAAATGCCATTAGCATACCTTACTGGTCAAGAGAAAATATTCCTAAAATTCATCTGAAACCAGAAGAGACCTAAAGTAGCAAATATAATCCTGGACAGCAAAGGCAAGGCAGGAGGCATCATAGTTCCTGACTTAAAGTTATACTACAAAGCTACTATGATAAAATCAGCATTATATTGGAATAAAAACAGACCTGAGGATCAATGGAACAGAACTGAAGATGCAGACACAGCTACAAACACACTCAGCATCCTTAACTTTGACAAAGGAGCTAAATATGTTCACTGGAAGAAAAATAGCCTCTTTAATAAATAGTGCTGGAAAAACAGGCTTTCCACATGCCAAAGACTAAAACTAGACCCATGTCTATCACCATGCACTAAACTAAAGTAAAAATGGATCAAAGATCCATTGGAAGACAAAGTTGCTAGAAATCTTGAAGACACAGGAGTAGTAGAGAATTCATGAACAAAAACCAAACTGCACAGGAAATACTTCAAAAAATCAACAACTGGGATCTCATCTTATTTTGTTTATTTTTCTTTAAATTTTTATTTACTTATTTAATTATTCATTTATTTATTTTTGCGGTGGAAATTGAACTCAGGACCTTGCACTTGGGGATCTCATCTTATTAAAAAGCTTCTGCAAATCAAAAGAAATCACCAAAAGAAAACAAATTGGAAAAAAAATCTTAGTTAATTGTCCCTCAGACAAAGGACTTCTATCTAAAACACATGAAGAATTAAAAAAAAAAATCAGGCACTGAAAATTTAAAGACCCAATTAAAAAATGGTCATTTGAAATGAAGACGTACTTCTCAATGAACAAATTTACAAATAGCAAACAAATATATGAAAACAATGTTCAACAGCACTGATCATTCAAGAAATGCTAGTTAAAACAACATTAAGATTCTACCTCATTCCAGAAATAATAGCTATCATCAAGATATTAACCAATAACAAATGTTGGCAGGGCTGTGGGAAAGAGGAACTGTTCTATAGTGGTGGGAGTGTAGACTGGTGCACCAACTGTAGAAATCAGTGAGACTATGTCTCAAAAAACTAGGATTAGAGATTCCATTCAACCCAGATATTCCCCGTCTGTGTATTTTCCAAGCAGAATTAGAACATCATTCCACAGTGATATATCTGCACCTATGTTTATAGCAGCACAATTTGTAGTAGTTAAATCTTGTAAACAACCCAAATGCCCATCAACTGAGGAATTCATGAAAAAGATTTGGTATTTTTATATAATAGAGTACTTACTACTCAGCTACAAAGAAAGATAAATTCAAGGCTTTTATAGGTAAATGGATGCAACTAAAAGCTACACTGATAAGTGAAATAAATCATACTCATATGTGTAAACATCACATTGTCTCCTTTGCATAAGAAACTGAAAGAGTAAATAAAATCCAAAAGTTACAATAGATATTTTGAAAGGGAAAGAAACTTCTCAAAATGAAAAAAAAAAAAAAAAACCAACTGGAATGGGGAAAAAGAAAAGAAGGAAGGGAAAGCTAAGATAATTGTACTACTAATTCTGTTAGTTCATAGAAGAAATTTTTTTTCAATTTTTTTTTCTGGTTTGTATGCCTCTATCTTATAATCTAAGCAACTATTTCAGAGATAACAATATATAATATAGTGACCATTGTTAATTTCTATCATCTTGGTTTTTTTAAGAGAATAAAATAAAACAAAATAAAGCTAATCAGAACAGAACAATGAAAGCAATAGAGGACTTCAAAACAAGATAATAGGAAATCAACAATGGCTACTATAATGTCTCTTGTTTTCTTCAAAATAGTTGTCTATACCATCAGACATAATAAAATCAAACAAAACAAAACAATAAACCAATCAAAGAAAAAGAATAAAAGTGAATTCTAAAGAGAATAAAACCAAACAAAATAGAATAAAGCCAATCAAAACAAAACAGTGAACATGGTACAGGATTTCAAAACAGGGTAATAGAAAATCAACAATGGCTACCATAATGCCTCTTGTTATATTCAAAATTACTTCCCATACCAACAGACATAGGAAAATCAAACATAACAGAATAGAATTGAACCAATAAAACCAAAACGTTGAATAAAACAAAACAGTAAAATGGAACATATCAAAACAGCGAGAACAATGTTGAATTTCAAAAACAAGACAGAAAAAAAATCGCCCATATTTGCTATAATGCATATTGTTATCCTCTTAATAAAAGCTCAGACTACTGGCCTGAGGCCTGTAAAGTCAATAAAACAATAGAAGCATTAAGCTGTTTTGGTACCTCAGAAGCTGTCAACTTTGCCTGTCCTCAAATCAGTCAGTTGCTTATGAGGAGGAGGGCTGTTCTTGGCTCCCAGCCCATGTGCTGGTTGTTTCACAGGAAAGGTGAATTGGGTTCTTGTTACTCTTCCAGGCCTAACATGTCTCCTGCTGACTTATGCGAAAGGTGAATATGCTTATTTCCCCTCCCAGGCCCCTCATGGCTTGTGCCTGCTCATGGGAAGGGTGAATTGACTTCTTGTTCTTGTTACTCTTCCCAGGCCCAGCATGCCTTCTCTCCTCTTGTTTTGAAATCCTATATAGTTTTTATTGCTTAATTTTGTTTTGATTGATTTGTTTTCTTTTAATCTCTTAAGAAAAAGAAAAAGAAATGCCGCCAGTAAAGACTAGGTTCAAGAGGTTTCCATTGTGAAGGCTACATTTGCTATTGAACTCTAGATCATATGTGTTATATGTGCTTGGAAAAAAGTGTGTCTGTATTTTGCTCATGTCTACAAACTTTGCTTGAACCTGCAATTAAAGGTGGTGAACTAATTAATCTTTCAGAAGAAATTTCAAGACAGCCTAATGTTGAGGCAGTGGCATAGCTGTAGTTGGGAGATTTTAGCCAGACCTATATTGATAGTGAAGAGCAAAGATTTAAAGAGCTCAGCACAATGATTTAAAACATTTTGAGTTTGCTTAGAAAGAAAATTCCAGTAAAGTTATGACCTATAAAGGTGGCTGAAGATAAATTAGCTGCTGAGAAGAATTTGGTTGCAGAAAAGGTAGAAAAGATGCCCTGAAGACATCACAATAACCAGTAGGACTGCAACCTTTGCAGCTTCAAAATGACAAAGGTGAAAGTCTTTGCTTTGAGAAGACGGCACCAGAGCATCATGTTCTAGAGTGGTGGCAGCCTAGAGAATTTGTTACTCGAGGTTGGGCTCCATGTACCCGGCAACCCAGACACTTGACCTCTATAGCCAAGAGAGAAAGCTTGGGATTAAGAGTCTCCCACTCTGCTTGTGGATGGTACCACCAAAAAGGTGGTTAACCCAAATAAAGAAACTAATAATGAATCTCCAGTCCCTAGATAAACAAGAACAGTCCAAATCTGAAATTAATAGAAGGAAAGAAATTATAAGTCCAATTAATGGAATTGAGACAAAAATTACAAAGTATCAATGAAATTAATGGAATTGAGACAAAAATTACAAAGTATCAATGAATCAAAGAGTTTGTTCTTTGAAAGGATGGGAAGGGACATAGGAATGAGGGGAAAAGGTAGGGAGATGAGTGAAAGAATCAATATGAAGGGGCAAGATGTGGTATATGTACATACCAATTCCGCCATGATGATTATATTTACTCTGTGTCACAAACATATACTAATAAAAAATGTGGTGATGGTGGTGGGGAAGTTGGAGATCAATCTGGGTGACTTACCAACTTAGTGAGACTCTGTCTCAAATAAAGAACATATCATCAGTGTAAAGTATTCGTATAGTCCCACATAATATTAGCTGTATTAAACTGTATACATATATAATAGCAAAGAGTCATTCTACATTTAATCTGTGTGTTTAGATTAATTTATATTAATCCAATGATATGTGTACTTATGTTGGAAATAGTGGTAATGTTATTTATGTACTTTAAAGATAGTATATATTTTGCATATAGATTGTCAGACTCTTGGCAATGTCTGTGAGCCTTCTGCTACGTAAAGATACATATATATCTGTCTCCTAGACTTAATGAGATATAACTTATTATTACATTTAAAAAAAAAGTAACCCACAGTAAATATAGGCCAAAGTTGTAAAGGGAGCCTTGCCTTTCATGAGGTGCAGGGAGTGGCCACCTCCTTTCTCTCTACAAATATTCTCTCTTGAATACAGGAAGAAGAATTCACTCTTAAACCAAGGATTTAAGCTTAAAATTTCCCTTTCAACCTTTTTTTTTTTTGGTATGGCCTTTACAATGTTCTCTTTTGCTTGTTTCCACTTTGGGCAGGAGTTTACATAAAATATCTTCTGTTTCATTTCATTTTTTCTGTTCTAATGAAAATTCACAGACTGGGTAATTTAAAAAATATTTCTTTCTTGGATTTATGTAGGATGAAAAATTTGAGGTTGAAATGTCCACAGGCATCTGACATTTCTTAAAATGACTTCTAGCTAGATATTTGGAAAGATGAAAATAGTGGCATTGATAAGAAAAGAAGCCACATTTCTGCTCTTTTCACTCTATAATTATATGTGGGTAAGATGCCAGATATCTCATGGTGACAGAATGGAAATACTTCTGAATATTCTATGAACATATATAAAAAACTTACAAGTATCATGACTTCCATTCTTTCCAATGGTGGGAAATTAAGCATGCAATTAAATGTGTAACAATTATGGATCACTTTAAAAGGTGTCAGTAAACTGAAGAGTAGTCAACCCCCCCCAAAAAAAAATATAAGGAGCATTTATAGCTACTTTAAAAGGGTTATAGGAAAAATAATAAAGCCAGTTTATGAATTTCTTATTGAAATATTGTCATTATCTCAATGAAAACCTTCTCTTTAATGTGGATTTGATTATATTTTTAGTTATTTATATTGTAAATTAATTGGTGGTGTCAAAGTATCTTGATTAATATATAAAATATGTGTATTAAGTACTCTCTATGTAGACTAAGTATTGCCAGGAGATGTAATTTATTTAAATGAAATCTAAATTTTTTTCTTTTTATTTATTTATCTATCTCATTAGCAAAACAATAAAGATGCATATAAAATTATGAAAACATAATAAGTGTTGATTAAATGAATATTACGTCATATAACCATAACTTGTATAAAGCATTGATTACTATGAGTTCAAATAGTTCAATTTGAAGTTCCTGATCGAGCTATTAAATTAGTATTCCAATATCTTCCTGGACTAGTTATTTGGTTAAAGGTCAAATTCTTCTTGCCACATATTAGAAATTCCATCATAATTTTAATTTGAACATTTCCCTCCCTTTTCTAATAATGAGTCCCACTGTAGCCACCCACCAGAGGACACAACACAGGATTGTTTTGTGTGCTGATGGTGTTTTGAGAACAAAATAACATGACACAGGCAATTAAACTGAGTATCTGGATGTCTGTATGATACTGGAATGTGCTCTTTAGACAAGAATTGCATGCATCTATTTGGGAGCTACTATATCAATCCAAGAGTGAAGAAATCCTTGGACTTTAAAGCCACTATCCTTAGTGGCATTGTGTTTCTGAAGGAGAGAAAGAACTTTAACATAGTATGTGTGTGTCCATGTGCGTGTGAGTGTGTGTGTACGCAGTGGCAGTAGTAGCAAATTTTACAGATGAGACAACGGTTCTGAAAAGCTCTTTCTCAGTAACATTTAATGGAGGAAAAGCTGTCTTTTGTGTTCCCTGTTGTGTGAGAGAGATCAAGTTCCTAAACTTTCATCTTGTGCCCTGGAAGCCAACTGCTGTGTCCCAAAATAACATTCACCTGCCTAGGTCAGGCTGTTGTAAGGAACCGTAACAAAACCCAAAAGGTTTAAAGCAGCCAAGGAATGTTTCTTACTCTCACTATATGTCTCTATGGATGAACAGAGGATGTTGCTATTGTTTCTACTCTGGGATCAAGGTTGACAGAGCAGCCATCATTTGTAACATTGCTAAAGTTGCAGAAGAGAAAGCAAAAGACCTCTTTAGGGTCAAGCATTTGAATAAATCTTTGGCTTGGAAGTAACACAAGTCTTGATTGACAGTTTAGGACTTAATCTAGTTTAATGCAATAAAATTCCATTGAGATAAAAAATATAGTTAGGAACTCAAATTTACTTAGCTAGGAGGAAGGTGAGTGCAAAAGAGTCTTCAGATTCAATACGATTAATCCGACAGTGTTATAAATCAGCCCAAAGAGCTAAGATAATCAATGTCAGAGTGTAAGAATACCATCACAGCAAAAAAGGCAGTGGCCTGTAATAGTCCTACTGCATTTCCTGCTAATTAGATCACTATACAAGTATCTATTCAGATTTGGTATTATACTAGAAGACAAATATTTTTGGAGTGGAATCAGTCTAGATGAATATGAACAAAATTGTCAAGTATCAAGAAAGCTGTAATGTGAGAAATGGTTGAAGGAACTAAGTCTGTTTCATCTAAGTAAGAGAAGATACATAGGTGACACCCTAGCTGCCTCTAAGAATTTTGAAAAGGCATTCAATTGAGTCCTTTGTACAGTGGGTAGAATGGGACCTAAAATCAGCAAGAAGTTCAGGAGAAGACAATTTCATCTCATGATGGAAAACACAGAAATGATGAGAACTGCTCAACAATTTTATGGTCTGTAGGATAAGGTTCCTATCTTTGTAAGAGATTCTAGTTGAACAAGCTCTATTATAAAGTAAATTCTCATTGTCTCTGATTGTTTATTCTTACATAATTGGCTATGTTTCTGTTTTGTGCAGTTAGGATCTAGTTTGATGTTATTTGGGGATTTTTGAGGCTGATAATTGGTCTTTGAAAAGTAGTTTTGATGAATAATGAATTTTTAAAATATTTTTTTATTTTAAAGAGAAAAAAACCAAGCAAAATAAAACAGAATAAAGCCAATCAAAATAAAAGAGTGTAAATGATATAGGATTTCAAAACAAGATAATGGTTACCATAGGATTTTAAAACAAAATAATGGTTACCATAATGTTTCTTGTTGTCTTCAAAATAGCTGCCTATACCATCAGACAGAGGAAAATCAAACAAAACAGAGCAGAATATAACCAGTAGAAAAAAAAAATGAATGCAACTATCACAATATATCTTATCTTTAAAATACCTGCCCACACTATCAGATATAATAAAATCAAAGAAGACAAAACAGAATAAAACCAAACTGAACAAAACAATGAAAATAATACAGGACTTCAAAACAAGATAATAGGGAATTAACAATGGCTGCCACCTTTAGAAAGAGATTCCCCCATAAATGCTATACTGCATAATGTTATCCTCTAAATAGATGATCAGATTACTGGCTTTCGACCTGCAAAGTCAAGAAAACACTAAAAACTGCAAGCATTAAGTTGAAGTTTACTTTAATAGCTATCATCTTAGCCTGGGTTTTTCCAGATCAGCAGGTAACTCAGTGGGGAGGAGGGACCTTGGCTCCTCTTGCCTGCCAGGCTGCACACAGAAAGTGTCCTGGCATCTGGTTGTCCTGTCCATTGTCCACGAGTGGCACCAACCAGCAGGAAGGGGCTGGTGTCTGGTTGTCCTCCCTGTGGCCCATGCAAGGCTCTGACTCTGAATAATGAATTTTTGAAACTCTCTTTTAAAATACTAAACAATCTATACTGAAGTAATAGTGACCTGGGTTGGCAATTTAGTTATTTAATATCTCTGATTGTTAAGGTATGGTGATAATAGTGCCACAGAGATGAAAGAATGAATTGAGTATGCACATTATGAATTTTTCTCAGTAGTGCCACAGAGCAGGCACTTAAAACATTAGGCTATTATTGTTAGTAATTCTTCCTTTGGCTTTTGCTTCACCAATTAAAGCTAATAGTGCTTAGCAACAACTTTTAGTTTGATAGTTTTAGCTCCCTTTCTTTGTTCCTCTTGAGTGACTTTAGGTTCCAAGGTCAAACCAAGAATATCACTGATTTTTTTTTAAATTTTTATTTAAAGAGAAAAAAAAGCATGTAAAGGGTAGAGGTAATACAGAATTTCAGAAAAAAGATAAACAATAAGAAATCACTAGTTGATAAATTACATATTGTCCTCTTAGAAATAGTTGTTCAAGTTACAAAATTAAAGCATACAAAGTAGATCGTCAAACAGTGAGAGTGTAAATGGCTATGCATACATGAGTCTCTACATGTATTTCTATCTTTTCTGTATTAGAGGGAAAAACAAAACATAGCAAGACAAAACAAAACAAATTCCTATAAAAACATGAAACCACAGAGTCATATAAAACCACAGTACAAGGTGATCTACAATGATTGCTGTACTGTTTCTTATTATCTTCACTAGAATTGCCTATATCATCAGGCATAAATGAATATAGCAGTATAATTGAATATAGCAGTACATAACAATATTAGTAAAACATAAAACATTGTAGACAATATAAAACTTCAAAGCCAGGTAATAATCAAACCAGAGTGGATATTCTAGTGAATCTTGTCATCTTAAGTGCAGTTGCCTAAATTCTCAGACTTGATACTATCAATCGTAACAGCTTTGAATAAAATCTATCAATACAAAACAGCGATGTAACAAACCAGATTTGATTACAATCAGTTATAGTAAAACAGTGTAGGTTTTACAGAGCTTTAGATTAAGTTAATAGGAAATTAAGGATAATTACAATGCTATATCCTGTTATTTTTGGGATTACTGTCTGTGCCCTCAAATCTAGTACAGGTGGAATGACTGGAATAGAATATAATACATCTAAGCAGAGTAGTGTGAGTAATGTGGGTTTTAAATCCTGCTGCACTATTAACAATATAGCATATCAAGGCCATCTATGTTAGAGTTTCTAGTTATCATTCTCTGCCTCATTTCTGCCATGCTATTTTCCTGCCTTTATTTGTCTAGTTTTTTCCTTCATTCTACTGCCTGCCCCACTCATTGAGGCCTTTCTGCCACTGTTCCTAAAATCCTGGTATTTTTTCTCTCTCTCTCTAGAATGTCCTTCAGTATTCTCAGTAGGGTTGGATTGGTGGTCACAAACTTGCCCAGTTCCTCTTTGTTGTGGAAGCATCTTGTTTCTCCATTAATTTCTAGTGACAGTTTTGCAGGGTACATCCATCTGGGCTGGAGGTTATTTTTTTCAAGGCTTGGAATATTTTGCTCCAAGCTCTTCTTGATCTGATGGTCTGTGTGGAGAAGTCAGCCATGATCCTGATGGGCTTACCTTTATAGGTAATGTTTCTTTTCTCTGATGGCTTTTAATATTCTGTTTTTATGTTGAATTTCTGGTATCTTGATTATTATATGTCTGGGTGTAGATCTGTTTTTGTTGTAGGTGGCTGGGGTTCTGTATGCCTCTCATAACTGAATGTCAATTTCTTTTCCCATGCTTGGGAAGTTTTCCTTAATTATTTCCGTGAATAGCCTTTGTAATTTGTATGTATGTATTCCTGCTTCTTCGTTCACATTTCTTATTCTTAAATTGTAGATTCTCTTATCATCTTCTAGCCTTTGTATTGTTACTGCCTGTTTCCTTGTTATTTTTAAGAGATCTTTCCTTTCATAATCACACATTGCAGACTTGTCTTCAGGTTTTGATAGTTTATCCTTAGTTTCTTTTAAGGTGTTTTGCCAGTTTTCAATGGAATTTTTAATTTCCTAATAGTCTCTTTGAATCTGCTTCATGTATTCTATATTTTCTTTATATTCTTTATCGAATGTTTCTCTCCTTTTTTTGTGTTCCTCCCTTCTTCCATCTGTATCATCCTGAGAGATGCTCCCTGAGAGCATTTCTTTTATTACTCTACTCATATCTTGCTTTACCTCATTTAATATTTCAGTTTTGATCTTGTCTACAAGGTCCCGAAGATATCTTTTAATGTCCATTGAAGCCATGCCTGCTGTTGCCCTCAGTCACCCTTGCTTTTCCCTCTCCTGGATCAGGGCTTTCAGGGTTCTGGGCTGGGGGCCTCTTCCTGCCTCTCTCTCCTGTCATGGTCCTGGTTTCCTCCACACAGGTCACATTGCAGGTCCCAGCCCCCTTTCCTGTTGGCCACGCCTCCTCTGCAGCACACTTGGGATGGTCCTCCCTCCTCTCCTGACTGCTCTTATCACTGAGGTGCAAGCAGGGGCTGCCTAAGCCTGCCCCTCCCCACTGGGCCAACCAAACTGCAGAGGCCTTCCACCAGTTAGTGCTTGCTAGGTGCAGGGAATCAATTTGGGATGGCTCATTGGATCCCGGCCAGGGGCATGGCCCAGTCCAAGCAAATCCCATGAATCTGCTTTGGGGAGGGAGGAACCAACTGAAGTCACTGTTGCTCCCAATTCAGGCTCCTCCTGCCAGATTCCAACATGTTGCCCATTTGATTACGCCCTTCCCGTGTGGATGTGTGTGTCCCAATCCCAGCACTGACCGTGGATTAATGAAAGTCCCTTTGCCGGCTCTGCTCTCATTTGGGCTCACCAACCCCCAACTTCAGCACTGCTCTGCTTCCCATGAGTTGTGGTGGAAACGAGTTTGGGCGGCTCTGCCAGCCGTGGTGGATTCAGGCTGGTGCAAATTTAGTCCGCTGCAAAATTGGTGGGTCGCAGCGAAAACACTGTATCCAGCTGTTCCAGTTGTAGTCCCAATGTATTTGATGAGCTTTTTTAAGTTTTAATTTCTTCCTGTGTCTAGAGGATCCATCTCCCTCTGTCTGGGTCTCTCCAGGGTGTTTTATTCTGGCATATGAGTTGTTTCTCCCGGAAAGCTCTATTTTTTTGTTGCTTACTGATCGGCCATCTTGTCTTTGTTCCACTGATTTTTTTTTAATATAAAGTATTGCTGTGTTGTCTAGAACATCCTTGAACTCACTATGTAGCTACGACTGCCCTTGAACTCGCAGTGATCCTCTTGCCTCACCCTCCTGAGTGCTGGAATCATGGGTGTGTACCACCATGCTTAGGAGGAGTATTGCTGATTTTATTGACTGCTGAATTAATTTACTTTCTTCATCCAAAAAGTTCTAGAATTGGGTTTTTGATCACTTCTGGGACTTTCACTGCTTATGTGTATAGAAAAACCTATCATATTGCAGCACCTACCTGGGCAGCTGGTTTTTAAACAGTTGCTATTCTTGCTTGTATATATTTTAGATTTGGGAATCATAAGCCAACTCACTTGTACACATTTTTCCTTGAAGATAAAGGCTTCTTAGTTTTTCTTTGTCAATTGCATAGAGTGTGAGACTTAGATAATGATTTTTCACTTTCTCTTTCCATTAAACTACAGAAAATGTCAAAGAAATATCACTTAAACCTCTTTTGGAGAAAACAAACTTTAGAAACAATGACATCTGTAAGCACTGAAATTTTTGCTTTATATTGGCCCATTTTTTCCTTAACCTTGACCAAAAGAATTGTTTTACAGTAAAGCTTGTTGGGAGCAGTTGGCTTTTAAAAATTCTTATGTTCATTTAAAATGTGAAAAGAAAAACTACGTTCATCTCATTTTTCAGTGCTGTGCTTCGCTATCACTGGAAAGACTTATTTCTTCAAATGGATGACTGGATTATACCTTCTCAGCTCAGGTACCAACTTGTCTTCAGTTCGTGTTGAGTCCAAATTGATGGCTTTGTGCCCAAAGTTTGTAAGGAACTGATTATCTACCTCTCCACAGGGACCTGTGAAGTCTAACTGTACTATGATATGGAGATGCCTGATGTCTTTGGAATTCATGAATCATAGCAACCAAATCTGGAAATAGTCATGTAGCCCTCCTCCTGAAAGCTTGTTATGGAGCATTCATTTCATAGTTACAGTTCTTCTCTCATGCCAGTTTGTAATTTAGTTATGAAAGTGTTCATGTAGTTATTGTATGAGTAAAGTTATGCTGGCAAACACTTCAGCATTACAGGCATTTATTACTAAACTGAGCAAAACACTTCCATAGATGTTCAGGGCTTTTTTTTTTTTTTAGTACAGTCCTCAAAGGTCTTGTTTCACCTGACCATTCCACTCACACATTCATTAGCATTGCCTTGGCTAACTGGTGTTACAGTGATGATGGGGGGCATATTTTCAGGGTTTTCTTATGGAGGGATTTACATTTATGGGCAGATGGAGTTCTTAATTTTTTAAGCAAACCTGGCTACCACATTAGTATTCATTATTGGATTACTTTAATTTTTAGAATGGGGGAAAATTAAGGCATTTAAGGGACTATATGGACACTCTTATCTGCTAGACTGACTTACTAGAGACATTCAGGTAACTTAATATTAGTAACTTTTGTATGTGAGTCATTGAAAGTATTGTGACTCTACTTCTCAGACTGCAAATCAGACTGACAACAATGTTATTACACAGACTTGTTTTGAAGTCAAAATTTCAAAAAAATTATGCACTAAGCATGCAGCACAGTGCTGTGATACAGCAAGGTGCTGTGTCACCTATGTAACCCTGTGAGAGAGGAGGTGTATTGTTACCAGCACTTTACAAGTAAAGATATTAGTCCACCCATAAGGTTAACAGGGACTTCTTCATGATTATATGGCTGCTATGTGTTTGAAAGTAGGACTTCAATCTGATATTACTAATTTCTAGTCCAGTACTTGCTCACTATAAGAAGGCCAAGGGGAAATAAATTGGTGGATTGATCTATAGTTTCCGCTGTCTTAAGCAGTGTTTCTTAATCTTTGCTGTCCACTAGAATCACTTGAAAAACTTTAGGAACAGTCAGATGATTTGATCCTAACAATAGAAACTTTAATATGAGAGGTCTGGAGCAGGGGCTAGAAATTTTTAGTTACTCTCTTGATGCACCTTTTCTTTATTTTCTATTTTTGCCTTTCTGGAAGATCTTTTGAATATATGTTGGGACTTTTCTATCTTTTATGTCTATTCACTTCTTTCTTTTTCCTTTCCATATGTCTCTGTGTAGCATTCTTGGAATTTTGTTATACTTCCAACACTTAATTCTCTGATTAGCCAAGATATTGACTCCATTGCAATGGCTATACATCTTTATAATTTATTTTGCCTAGTTGTCTCATTACATGGATGCTAATCTTCTTTTTATGTATATTTAAAATTAAAATTTTCTAACACATAATATCATGAATCAAATTAATTCTTTTCAAGATTAAATAATTATAAGAGGCTTAAAATTAAAATAAGTAGTCCTCTGTTACACCTCTCTCCATTTCTGATTTTTGCTTCTCAGTGGTAACTCTTTTTCAATCACCTAGATGTTTCTGTATCTTTAGTTTTATATTAAATAACATGCTTATGTAATTGCTATTTGTTAATTTTATATATTCCATGCATGCAGCCTTTATTAAACAGGAAATGAAGTGATTTTCTTCTTTACATATTTTCAATAGTGTAATATTTAATGTTTATATGAGTGTGTAAAAATGATTAATTCTTGTGTCATTTTACAACTTTCTGTAGTCTTAGGAGTTAACAATTGCTTTTTTTTTTGATTTTTCAATCTGCTTATCCTGATTTCACACCTAAATGCATCACTGTCCAATTTCATCCTAAAAGCATGGTAATGTAGATTTTGTGCATTTCAAGAATTCATGTTTTGTGGAAGTATTCCTTCTGTTTCAATCTAGATTTGATTGTGCTTTACCAGTATAATATAGCTGTTGTTGATTCTTCCATTTCCTAGATTCCTTATCTTCTTCTATTTTACTTTTTTGTTTTGCTGGGTTACATTATCTATCAACCTTCTCAGAGAGTACAGGGCAAGTGAAATCTTTAAAAATAGGTATGTCTGCAAATACTTTATTCTTTATCTAGGTATAACATTCTTGATTTGAGACAATTTTCCTTTATAATTTGAAGGCACTAAACTCTTTTATCAGGTTCTTGCTCTTGTTTTAGGAAATTAGAAATCAGTTTCATTTCTAATCTTCTGAGACCTTATTTTCTTTGTGGAAGCTTTTCTTAATTTGTCATACTTGGGAACTCAAAAAGAAATAACTTTTCTATGGGCCTGTTTTCAGACATTGTACTCTACACAAAATGGGCCTTTTCAATCTGAAGATTCACATCCATCTGAGAAATTTGCTTATGTTATTTCTTGGATAATTACTTCCCTTCAACTTTTTCTTTTTTTTTTTTGTTCTGGCAACCTGGTCTAACTGCTTAGGTAATTTTAGTTCCACTATTATTTTTTGTATTGTTCTTCTTTCTAACTCTCTTAACCTTAATTTCTAACTTTGCTAAAATAATTATTTCTTGTATTTGGAGCTTTTAGGAGTTCTTTTTTTTAAATTTAAGAATGTTTCCTTTTATTAACTTTTTTCTTGTTTTATACATGTAATATATTTTCACATCTCTCTGAGGATATTAACAAAGGGTTATTTTGTAAGTTTTCTTAAAATCCCTCTGGATTATCTGTATTCAAAATGCTCTACATTTGTAGTTTATTTTTGCTGTTTTGTTCAGCTTTCTTCTATGTCTTGTGATATTTAACTACCCATTCATATATTACTGAGAGGTACTGAAAAGTAGATTGGAAGATCTGTGGAAACAGAATGAGATTGGCAAAGTATACTTCATGGTAGAATGAATAAGCAAGGGCCTGGATATTTTCTTCCAGTACTTTTTGTTTGATCCTTAGTATTGAGAGAATCTTAATGGGATATCTTCCTTGGAGTGTTGTATTTCCCCAAAGAATAATTTTGTCATCTCTCACACTACTAATATAACATAGCTTTTAGCATTATGATGTAGCAGACTTTAATTTAGCTCACTGTTCAATATGGCATTGCTACTTTGTTTGTGCCTGATATTACTCTTGAGTAATGGTTCTTCAGTTGTAGTCCATACAAATAAGTATCCAGATTTTTCTGCTGATGTGAGAGAGCATGTCCTGATCCTTCCTACTAGGGAAGGGAGCCTGCTCAGAGTATGACTGATCTTTTTATGGACCTTTTATCAATCTCTTCCCATATTTCTGGTGCCTCCAGTTTCTGATTCTTTCTGGGGCCCACCCTGTGAATCTGTTTCCTTATTACTTGCACTCCTAGCCTGCCACTTGTATGTTATTATATTTTTTCTCTTTCCACAGTTAATTTGCTTTCCAGTTTTCTAAAATTTTTATGTTAAGCCTTTTTTATCTTTTCTTCACCTATTTTCCTTATGTATTTTGAAATATTAAATAATTTTAATGTTTGAAGGGCTTAGAGGAAATCTAAAATCATATGTTCAATCCATCATTTAAAATTATAACCAATTAATTAATTTATTTTGAATAATTGAATATATATTTTCAAGTTGCTGTACTAACTCTTCTTTAGGTACAGAGTTTACTTTTAGTTTCTTGACTGCTTTTCATGACACTTAACATTTTCATATTTGTATCTTTGGTAAAATATATATAATCTTCTGTGGCTTTATCTTGTTGCATCGATCCATAGGGCTACCTTCTCTCTTCTGTTCCTTCTCTTCACTTGCCATTGCAGTAAATATGTTACCTAGGCTCTTCTTTCCTCACTCAGATATTTATTCTGTCTACTGAAATTGCAGTTTGTTTTGGGATTATGAGTTTCAGGATGTGGTGGCCACAAGAGGGAAGAGCATGAATCTTTCTTCCCCTTTTGCTTTTTTCCTTTCTTATTCCAATTCTTCTTCCCAGGGTTTTTCTTTATCTGCTCAACTGTTTGATCTTCTGCTGACATCAATGCTGGCTTAGGGAATGATTGCAAACAACAAGAATTATGAATGCAAAATGAAAAACCCAAAATGTACCCTGTCAGATCCAGTGCTAATCCCATGCATTCTTGAGATCCCTACCCATCACACATCAATGCCAACAAGTTAGTACTCTTTGAAAAGCTTGAAGACCTCAGGTATTTGTATGTGCATATGTGCATGTGTGTGCATAAGTGGTATATCTTCCTTCATAGACCCAGAGGGATTTTAAAATGTATTGATTTTTCCTTTTAGAGCTAAGTAAAAAGAAAAGAAAAAGGATATGGGAAAATGTTTTATAACTGCTTTTGCACTTGCTAACAGTTAATACAATATTCTGAATACAAATTTTAGTGATAAACCTGAATATAATTTTGTAATGTTCAAAGAGTTGGAAAAATTGATGAAAAAATTGATGAAAAGTTTCAGGTGATTGCTGTGGTGAATTAATAGATGTAACTTAGAACTGAACTTGATATCTAATATATGCTTAACAAATTGTAACTATTATTTTTGCTACCTGTATTTCAATAACACTTTGGTTTATCCTCAGACTTTGATCACTTTGTTGTGAAATTTCACTCTCCTTATTTTGTACCATTTAGTTTGAGACTTATTCACTGTCCTTCTTTGCTATCAAATTGTTTTGTGGGGGGGGGGATAGGTTTCTTCAGCTATGATAAATTCTTCGTGAACTGAGACCACATAGATCATGTGCAATTGTTTGCTAGTGTTCATGACACCCAGTGCAGCACTGAACTCAAGGTGGTATTCAATCTGTGCTTATAGGTTGACTGGGCAAAAGCTCGCTTTGGAAATCAGGCAATGCTCCACAGGAGATCTGCTTTTAGCTTCCTGAGACAGAAGTAGCAGCAGTTCTGTATTTTGCAGCTTTTGTTGGGAACATTTGACATTTTTACAATTTTAGCAAACATCCTTGGGTTTTATGAATTCTTACTTTACAAGTTTTATGATTATACTTGACAGAATCTGCCCAGAAGTAAACACACTGCAAGGAAATGTAATAACTTGTGGTTCTTGACCTTCCTGTTACCTCCAGGGACTGTCAAGAAGACAGGAAAGATGGTATGGTTTTGCTCATTCATGAAAGTATAAAATTTTTTCTTCTATATTGTTCTTTTGGACCTTGTTTATATATTTTGTGTGACAGTCTAAAGCTGCAAGTTTTTTCACCTCTCTTTTTTTCCCTTCCATTTCTACATTGCTCTCCGGCACCCCTTGAAAATCTGCTTTTATCAAGGCCCTCCTGTTTTCTCAAGAAAGCACTTCATGACTGTCAGTTACCTGAATGGTGGCGTATTGACCTTATTCCTGCTTCAGTCTACTCTCCAGGTGCTTTCAGTTCCCAGAAGTGGCCAAAAACTGCTGTGCTGAGATGATCATTTGTTTAATACAGTAATTCTCAGAGGCGTAAATTCATATCCTGTTCTCACTATGTATTTTATTAACTGTTAGAGTTATTCTACTGCCAGGCCTTGGCTAGAACTTGGTGCCCAGTGCTAACAACTATCTTTAAAGTCTTATGAATAGGGTCATAAACACTATTTACATTAGTGGAAACACGTATTTTTAGTATTTCCACACTCTGTCGCCCTCCCACTCACTCTCTTTTGCATGATTGGTTCATAATGAGCGCATGATTACTTTGCAACCTATCCTTTTTGGTTACATGGGAATAAATCATTTTGTTTAAATTTTATTTTTCATAATCAAACTCTCTTGTATCCTGGCCTCCAGTCTTCATCTGACATGAACCTACCTGATTATATGTCCTAGGATTTTTATCGTTCTTTCTAATAAGGGCCCAAAACAATAAATCTGTGTTATGATGCGAGCAGCCAGAAAGTTAAGCCATTTCTTTCACGTGCATAAGCAGAACTTTATGCACTGGAGACCCACACAGGCATAATAAAACCCATGGTACTCTTCAGTGACAAACTTGATATTCACTTCCCAGGCATTTAAGATATTAAATATCAACTTTGTATCAAGGAAAAGTAAAAATAAGTTACAGAGAGAACTCATCCTTGATTTGTTCCAAGTTTTACTTAAGAGAAAAACTGGATAGTTGGAAACACAGATTATTCATACTAGTTCAGAGAGAAACAGTATTGTGTGAGATGTGATGATGATTGACTTTCCACCAAAACCATATGGCACTATATGGTAGGTACCATTCTGAAATCTTCCAAGTATGTATAGATCAGGGATTGAATTCGATTCAAGTTGGTGGATGAACATTCAGTCTTTTAAACATGTAAGACATTCTGTTATGTGATGAACTAGTAATAATGATGGCAAGAATTATAACGGACACAGTTATCCTATAAAATACATGGCAAACAGGCTGGGGATTTAGCTCAGTGGCATAAAGCACCTGCCTTGCAAGTAAGCAGTTGTGATTTCGATCCCCAGTACCAAAAACAAAAACAACACAAACAAAAAAAATGGCAAAGAAATATGAAACTCCTTTCCTTGACCTTCATGTAGGGCTAGGAATATAAGAGAAGGTTGCTAATTTTGTGCTTAATATTTGCACATAGTTTCATTATTTCACTATTGATTTTATGACCTATCCCCTTAAAATTAATCATGGTATCAAGTTGGGCCTAAAACTGCTTTTTAAATCCGTTTAATATTGTCAACAAGAAGTATCAACATGTCATCTAATATGAGCAGTTTAGGATAATGCTTAAATGTACTGGCTTTATAAATAGACTGTTGTATCTTTGAGATAGGAACTTGAGCAAGTTTTTCTATCAATATCAATCTCTTTATGTGTAAACTTTGAATAACACAGTATCTATGCAAGGGTATTAGTGTGAAGATTAAATGAAATAATCCATACTACAGAAAATTAATGTAATGTTAACCTTTAATAATGGATAATAAGCTCTTAATAAATATTATTATTGACCAATTATTCTTGTTCTCTCATGAAGAGAGTAATATGCTATTCTCCTTTATTACTATATCCAAGTTTTCTGAATATTTTGTTGCTTAGAGAAAATACGTTACTGTTGTGTACTATTATCTTGGTTTTATACAAAAGGATGTTAAACATTTTTTTGGATGATTTTAGTAACTTTCTGTGGACAGTGCTAGAGCAATTCAGGGACCTATGTTTCACCTTAAGTGAACTCTTAAGTTTAAATCTTTTAGGGGTTCTGTTTAACTCTTTTGATTAAAACAATAGTGTTTTTTCTAAGCCCAATTTAAATGAATGGATTGTTCTCAATTGCTTTGGGAGAGAAAGCTGAATAGTGGGTATTACTTTTCTTTTAACATGAAAGTTTTTGTCTGTAACCAAGGAGGTCTGGACTCAATCCTTCCATAAAGAGAGTAAGAGACAGTGAATTCAAAGGGTAACGTTAACTGTAGTACATAATGTAACTTTGGTTTTTGTTAGAGCCCCTGTACATAAGAAGGAATTGATTGAGTGAAATATATGGGCATTTTCTATTGACTTTAGAGCCTTCCTCAGACCCTGGCAACTTGTAGACCTCTATATACCAAGGTACAAAGGAAAATTCACTTTTTATTTTGTCATAATGTTGCTTTTTACTACTATACATTCTTCCTTGTGAAGCTGTTGAGTCCCAGAAATAAATTTTACTTCGCAAAATTGAATTTTCTCTTCAGAAAGTCTTTGATGTCTTCTTTCTTTGAATATTCAGTGGAAAGAAGTCCCTATATATCTGTGCCAATATTTTCTTCATTTTTTAAAAAGAAATCAAAGGTTTTTAAAAAAGGAAATCAAAAGTTGCTCATTAAAATCTTTACTTGAAATTCACAGTTTCATAAAGTTCTCAAGTATGAAACTAATAATCCATTACGAATGAGGAATGATTGACTTGTGTTGTGATTAAACTTCAGTTATGTGACCTTAAAAACACCTTATAACACATTCAGAATCACTAGGCATAACTGCCCAGTTCCCCACATAAGCTAACCTCTCATTTGTTCTCTTATTAATCTCCAGTGGAACAAACTGTGTTAGAATCTCTTCTATTGGGTTTCCCCAGCATCTTATCTTTCATCAAATGCTTTAAAGGAGAAGCAATTCTAATAGCACTCTTGTAAGTGTATACTTGTTTTGATATTTGCTCAGGTTGAAGCCCTTTATTTGGGTGGCTGTCTTACTGACATGCTAGTTGTTAATCATGATGCATATTACTGACATTTTACATGATGTAATTGTACAAAATAAAAGTTGTGTCACAAAGAAGTTGAGTGTTACTAAGAAGTTGTGCCACAAATCATATAGCCACGATTTGAAATCTTTTTTGAGGATGAGGAAGATTATGAAATGTTAAAACATCATGCCATGATCTCTCCCTCTTTCCAACACAAATACACAGTGAATCTCATTTTTCATATCTATTAATAAAATCTATAGTCCACAACAGCTTTTATGACTATCATAGTTTTTTATAAAAGTATAATTTATTAAACACACAGCATTAAATGGACTGTGTCCAGCTTATCATTTAGTGAGAACATTGGTGGTGATTTAGCCATAAAAATGTTTTCTTCACTCTGTATGATTTGTGAACTAAAGAAAAAATGACAAAGATTGGTGCACATTTAATTTTGCTGGATTTGCTTGTATGTATCCCACAGAAATGATCCTACTACACACAGAAATCACAAATACAATAAAACATAATAAATTTAGATAATTCAGCCTATGTTTGGATCCTCAGATTAATAAATCAAATGTTTGTCAATAAAAGAAAAGGGTCTGAAATCTCAAAAACTTTCTCTTTGCAAATTTCTATATAGAGATATTTTTCTCTATATAGATTACCAGAATTCCCTGATTCATAGATTGTTTTAAAAAATATCTTTTGTAGTATACTTTTCTCATTGGAGATACACTCATTGCCTCAGGATAAATCAATCCACTGATAAAAATATTTATGAGTGTCTACTATGAAACTGGCAAGTAATTAGTGATGTTTCTCATCCATTTACCTGCCATGTTATCTATTGGTGTTAGCTGAGTAATGAATGTCTATTTTTGTTGATTCAGAAAGGAATTTGTATGTACTGAACTGCACTGAAGTAACATTGGCTTAAGATAACACAAAACTAGTTGTTTTTGTCTCTTTTTATATTTGTGAAGAGCAAGTTGATTTGAGCTGGTGCTTATATTTGTGAAAGACAAGCTGATTTCAGCTGGTGATTTTCTACAAGCTGATTTGAGCTGGTGATTTTCTGGTGAAGAACGATCAAACATTTGTGCATGTGGTTCAGTTTGTGTTGGACTCTAGGGGATGTGGATGGTATGTTAGAGCACTGGACATTGGTGTAAAGAAGTTATCAAAAGATTTCTCAGTTTGATTTAGTTCTGGTAAAGCTGAGACTTCCTTCTTTCAGATTGTAGGAGGCCTGTTGTTTTTGAAATAGAGATGGTTAATGTGGAGATTCAACTTGTAAATATAATGTAAATAACTCTCAGATAGGATAATTGATAGAATGACTTTGGGCTATTAATATTTCTGGTTATCATGTAGTTCAAACTTGGGTATGTGGGCATTTTAAAAGAAAAACACAAATCTTTAAGGGGCTATTTATCTTCCTATGGAAACCATTCATGTACCTGTACTGGAAGCAGCATTTTGAAGAGACAGATGGACTGTTACAAGTCCCTAGTTTTAACATTAGCATAAAATGTCTAAAATATGGGCTGGGGATTTAGCTCAGTGGCATAAAGTGCCTGCCTTGCAAGTGCGTGGTCGTGAGTTTGATCCCTGGTATTGATTAAAAAAAATGTCTAAAATATTCTCATTAATCATGAAGATTTTTGGGTATTTACTCTGTTTGGAGGATTGAATATGCTGAATGTACAAATATCTGTGGTGTGATGAAATGTTGCGTTTAATCAATGGTTTTTTTTCAATTTCCGAGTTTAGGTATTAATCATAATTTACCTGACACTTATATCTTTGTCTCTTACTGCTTTTGTTCTCCAAGCAACATATGCCAAATCTGTAGTTGCTAGTTCCACATGGACTCATTAAGAGTAAGATTAGAGATGATTTGAGAAAGGGATGCCAGCAGACTGAACAACTTTCTCATTCTGTTTCCAGAGTATGTAAGAAGCCATTTTGAGTTGACAGAGAGAAGAACATTCAAAGAGAGTAAAGTTGGACACAATAGTGCTGTGCTCTGCTTCAGCATCCCAAGGGGCTAAGCTTAGGGTAGGGGACATTCTAGGAATCCCCTCAGTGTTTTCAGGAATCCAAAAGAGCAGCATGTGTTTTATAGCTTTCCCTTTGGAACTCAGGAGTGGCACAACTGCATCTCTACTCTTTCCTACAATGAGAAGGATTGACATAGTGCCAGCTACACATGTCCAGTGACTACCGTATCAGCAGAGATACTATGGAAGTGGAGAAGACAGAGAAGTTAATGTGATGTAGGTTTGTTGTGGAAAATGTAATTCTTTTCCTCTCTTAGTTAGTTAATTCAATACGGGCAATATAATGAAGGGACTCCTGTATTCGAAGTCCCCATCAAGGTCTAGTCATGCAATAGACAACAGGGAAGAACAGCAGTAGCCTCTGATAGAACAAGATCTAGGCATTACATTTTAGCAATAAACCTAAATTCTAATAATCAGTTAGACAACAGGGCATAAACATCTGTGGACCACCCCATCCAATTCCTAACTTACATTTTTTTCCCAGATGTTCTTTGGTCTCAAAAATATAGAAAAAAAGCTACAAAGGGATAACTCTCATAAATTTTGCCTGCTCAGAAAACCTTCAGGTATGAGCCTTCTTATATCCAATTTCCATTCTAAGCATAAAATAATAAACCGAACTGCAGCAAGATAATACAATCTCTCCTTCACTTTTTATCCCATGCAATTTAACATCACGGGATCTCAGAAAAACAATGAGAAAATTATCTTTGAACTAACTGCAAACTATAAATATTAACTGGAATATTAACTTTAATGACCTCAAAAACCATTGGGAGATGTTACATAGACTTGATTTCTAATTCATTTGTTCTGAACTTATGCCCTCCAAATCCTACGTTTACTGATGAATTTGGAAAACCAAAATAATAGAGTCATAATGTAAAATCACATTTTAGAATTTATATTAAGCAACTATTTATACTTACATCTTACCCTTTTGTCCTTTGCATAAAAAATGGCATTTCCTGACTATTCTATGCTTAGTTAAGTTATGCACTGAGGTATGACCTTTCACTTTAAATAAATAATTATATAACTACCTGATAGTAATCACTTTATCATCTACAAAGGACACTAAATTAAAATACACATGATCCTCAGTTCTGGCATAAGGCCTTTCTTTTCCCAGTTCTGTAAATAAAGGAACATTTTAACCCTGGTGGCTCTTTGACTCAGTCACTTTGATGGATGGAAAAACAGTACCTTAACCCTAACCCTAAGTGTAGCCCCATTTATTTTGAACTGGTTACTTCCACCCAGCTTTATTTCTATCTCACAAAACTAATTCTCACATAATTCAGTCTTCCTTCTTTCTCTCTCTCTCTTTCTTTCTTTCTTTCTTTCTTTCTTTCTTTCTTTCTTTCTTTCTTTTCTCTTTCTCTCTTATTCTCTCTTTCTTTCAAATCACTTTATTGGGGTCTGATTGTCATATAAGAAGTTATTTTTAATGCATATAACTTCATGTGTGCATACTTAGTGCTTATACTTTCATGATTCTTCATCTCATTTTGGTCCCACAAATATTTAGACCATTTGAGTTAATTTTCCACTGTGAGGTTTTTAGTCTCCACTAAGATTCCAAAGAGTTCTAAAGAGAATGGGGGAGAAGAAAAAGCCAGAAAACTTTTATAGACATAAATTCCTTTCTTTGTCTCAATAGAGAGAGAGGCTATTCCTTGATAGATGTTAAACTAATGCAAAGATTTAGCCCAGACCTGATTATGAGGAAAGCATTTGCTTTTTTCTACTATATTGCAAACTTTTACAGCAGATTAAAAAATTAACATTTTCTGACAATGTAAACACCTTTTAATGTATTGCTCACTGTGCAGAAAGGGAAGGCAGTGGGGTGGATAAGTGTGCAATTATTGAGGCTTTGAATTATTGACCTTTTCCTTTAATTCCACAGATATTCTAGGGGAGATGCTCTAATTTAAGTCTTTAAAAAATGCTTGTTGCCTCCTTCTTGTGATATTTACATATGCAGAATTTAAATTTCATCTTTTTTTCTAGTCATTTAAAGGTCTGATTATTTTTCTTTTCATGTTTTGTCTTTGATTTTATATCTTCTAATACTCTATGCAATTATATTATCTTTCTTCACTGAAGAATCTGTTTTGCTAGATTTAAATTTATGCTTAAATTAATGTCAAAATTATCTGTGGGATCTTTGTCCTGTGGTTGCGATTTGTGAAGTACTTCACATATTTCAAAATAAAGAAAAAGGTGGGAAGCACAGCATTAGTAATTTGCAGTTTCTGGAAACTTGTGTTTGTTATGTATTCACGGGAATTTAAGAACCTGCCCTTTGGAAGTTACCTAGCTGCCTGAAACATTCTCACTGGAAGTGAGCTGTTAGTGTAGAAAAATAAACATTAATTACTGATACAGAATGACTTTGCTGCCAGCCAAAAATATGTCTATGGAAATATTTGCAACAGTTATGTGATATTTTAAACACTTCCCTTGAATATTTTGAACAAAGTTTCTGTGCCTAGATGTGCATGAAACACTTATTGTTTGCCTATTTATCCACTCATCCTATACATAATATAGTGTTGTTAGATAGATAACATATATATTGTATGATTTCCTTTTTCTAGAAGCCCCAAAAGAAATGTCCATCTCCTTTCAGATCAGCCTAGAATGTAAGAGTAATAATTGGTTACTTTTATGGATTGATTAATTAATTTTTTGTACCAGAAGTAGAACTTGGGACCTTGCACTTTCCAAGCAGGCACTGTGCCATGGAACTATATGCCTGGCTGATTAATTATTTTTTATGAACCTATAAGATCTCCCTCAAACTTATCATAGAACTTCAATTCTGTCAGTTCAGTTTAATTCCTTTGTGCTCTGAAAATCTTTCAGGATTTGTAATAAGACATTGAAATTTAAATATATTTAGGGTCACTTATCAGTTCAATTTTACTAAAAAAAAAATTGATGGGGAGAAAAATTATCGGTTAAAAGAGGTAATTTAGATAATAGCAAAATTCTTGCAAAATGAGCTCAGGATAAGCACCTGAATTTTTTAGGACAGCTGGAAGTAGGGGATGAGATTCACAGTTAAAAGGATTGTGGAGGTTTCAGAGGCAAATTTACCATTTAGGTTTACAAAAGTCTAGCCCAGCCCTTCTTTTGTATATAATGGATGTTTACTTTATTAAACAAATACTTGAATGGTCTCTAAAGGCAGGCAGAGAAATAACTTTTCTTCCATATTAACTGCCAGAACTTTCACACACCTACACAAACAGTGTTCTTTGCCAAATGTCATACTAGTTGGAGGGATTACTTTAAAGATTTCCTGTTGGAGGGTCTGACAGAGGAGCTGGAAGACACTGTTACTAGGCTGGGCCAGTAAATGCTCTTCAGTGTTTTTCCCAAAGGCTCTACAGAAACTGTAATTCTTCACATACAAGCAATTTAATGTGTTTCTTTGAAAGTTGAATTGATATAGGGGAAAGAAACTCTCAGCCTACTAGATATCTGGTAGGAGTACGTGTTCTCTAAAATCCAAGAATAAATTTTAAGAACAATGATGGTTAAGAGCAGAATATATTTATTGAGAGAAAGAAAACTTCTATCTGAGAGAGACATAGAAGAGGTCCGAAGTGAGTTGGCAGAGACTCTTGTCTTTTCTAGAGATTTTCATGCCACAAGGCAAGGCAGGTCCAAGGTGAAGAAAAGTGGGAACTTGCAAGGTGGGCCTGAAGTGGGACAGAGCTATGGTGAACCAATAGGATTGCGAGTATATTTGCTCAGGTAATATTGATTAAATCAGAGACAAATGAGCAAGTGAGTCATGTAACAAGTGGATATGGCATGAATATAGAGCATAGGCTCTTCCTGTAGAGGGTTGGGTTAGTGATAGAGACCTATTTAGAATATCAACCCCTAATGTTTATCCTTAGGATGTGGATACATTTCTTTGATCTTTTGTCTTGAGGTCTAGCCCATAGTGGCAGGGGTCTGCCTGCTTGACAGTTACAAGGTACCTGGTCTTCTGCCTGGTTTCTTTGAGGGCCTAGTCCTATCTGACTGCCTATTAGTATCTCTATCTAACTCAACTGTATGTAACAAAATAGATGTAACACAGCTCAAAAAGGTCAAAACTTGCTTGTGTAGGTTGGATAGGCAGAGATTGGGTTGGTGACAAATCTGTACTTTTCTTGGTCTCAATGTGTGCCTCATTTTTAGCCTTTTATGATGACTCAATTTCTTTTGTTAGCAGAGTTTGAGTATCTTTGTGTCCATATTACTAATAAATACCAGGCTAATTCTTACTCTTGTCCAGTCTCATTTTGTCCTTGCTTTCCAGTTGCTTTCTAGCTTCCTATGCTTCCCAGGTTCCTGTCTTAGTGTTTTCCTTTGTAAAAACATTTTTTTGTAATAGCATATTGATCAAATCTGAATGGAGTCAAAAAGTAATGAAGATCTTAGAAGGTAATATTGTATGTTAAGTGTTATGTAGGGTTATTTACACAATTTTATAAACCAATATTTCAAAGATTATCATCATAAGCAATTATATATAATTATAAGTTACAGTTCAAAAAGTTTAATTCATATGCTGCTTGAGTCTAAAATGATTTTAGGGTTCCAATTTTGTCTGCATTTGCTTACTACTCATTCCTAAGGTCTTGGTGTTCCATTTTCTACTGTTAGCAAGTGTGGGAATGTACACATTTTTCTGTGCCTAATATTGAAAATGTTTTCACGTAGTTTATCATAGAAGCACAACACAAGTCTAAAATTTAAAAAAAAATTACAAGGCAGATTTCAAAGGACAGTCACTGGATCATCAAGAGATTGATGGTCACCTAGGCACTTAGGCATGAGGGGGGTTGAGGGACATTAAATTGAGAGGGCTTTAAGCTTGTACTTTTACAAATGTTTTACAAATGAGTGTTTCAAGTAATGTATGAGGTAGAGTCAGCATACGAAGGAATGTTTAAATCCTAAACATTTATTACAATGACAGATACATTGCCATTAATCCCACTCACTTTGCACTTGCTCATGGTTCTTGCTTCTTTTCTCAATGTCTTTATGGGATGTGATTAAAAAAAAAACACAGTGAATGGTGTTGCTAAGTCTCCTCCAATGAAAAGAAAGACTCATAAAAACCACTGCACTGTGTCCTTATCCACCTTATTCACTGTATCTGGCACTGTATTACTTTTGTCTCTTCCTCAAAAGGGAAAATGATCATGAACGGTAAAGGTTTTGAATCAATTTAGGACATTCAGACAGCCATTACAGTACCACTAAATTCACTTACAAAAGAGGATGTCCTGAACTACTTCAGAAGGTAAGAAGGGTTAGATGAGTGTAGTCAAAGTGGAGGAAGGGGACTACTTTGAGAGAGATTGGTGGCAATGTGTCTTTTACTGTAATAAATATTTTAAAATTTATACATTCACCATATTTTTCATTCATACTTCATGTGTGTGTGCATGCATACTTGTGAGTGTGTGTGTGTGTTCAAAATGAACGATCTTTTACAAAATAAATGTTTACAAGTGTTGATATGTTACAAAATTACAGGACTTTGCGTGAGAACTTTGGACGCCCATGTCTGAACCACAAGGTTGACTGAACTTCCTAGCAAATTTTTGGTCAAGAAAGGAAGTGTTTGCTTTTAGAGTCTTCATTATCTTGTTTAGGAAAGAAAAATAAAGAAGAGTAAGGGATAGATAGAGGATATCAGAGAAGGAAAATGAGTGTGGCAAGGCAAACTTTTCCTGGCATAAATGACAGGAAGAATTTGTCATGTTTTTCATGTTTGGGACATGATTGACAGTGGTATCCATTATGGTTTTACCTTACATGTTCATGTGATAGATTTTTCTTATAACAACTTTTGATGAGAACTAAAAATATAAATGTTAAACTGAAAATCATTATTGGGTAAAGGAAACAAAATAAAGTATGCAAAATCACAATACCAAAGTGTCTAGCCTGACTCATAAGATTATTGATGAAAAAGTGAAAGTGTTAAATATTTGGATACAGTAATTTTGAGACCATTATATCATTCATACATATTTATTGAACTCCTGTTCTATGCCTAATACTACTCTAGGTACTGAGAGTGTTGAATTCCAATCTTTGTAGGCTAGATTTTGTCTGCCCATATTTTAGCAAGCTATACTTAGCTATCTTGTTACTTTGAAAAATAAGATTGGTAACACAAATAATTGGATGAGGTTAGATGGACAATGTTTTGCTATTCCCAGAACACAGCATCATTTAATCTTTAATCTCTATGGATTTCTAGATGTCATTTGGTTCATCTTGTCAATATAAGAATCTTTCTCATTGAATTTGTGAGGGAAGGAATCAGGAACGTCTTTAGATATTTTTAATTCCCGAGTAGCCTGGTCTGTTAATAGACAGCTTCGTTTTTGGGAAAAGTTCTTTATGCTGAACAGCCTATAAGTTTGGAGAACAGTAGTAGAGGTGAGTGTTGGAAATTTTTCTGTGGCCTTATGTTAATTCTTTCCCTCTTTAATTCTGCTCATCAGCATTTATTTTCCCACAGAAATAAAATAGGAATTACCTTGTTTCTTTGTACTTGACATCTTTTGAATTTGAAAATGTCTACAATGTCATACTTGAAATTTTTTGCTTTACAGGTTAAACATTTCCCATTCTCTTATTTGTCATTTGAGATAGTGTCCAGATAGCATTTTTGTTGCCTTCATCTGGATACAGTGGTTTGACAATGTCTTTTTTTACAACACATAATTCCAAAATAAACAGTGCTCTAAATTTGGTCTCATACATTAGATTATGTTCTAAAGAGCTTGTTTTAAATTTTTAGTTTATTTCTTTGTTTAAAAAAGCTTTGGGCCAACTTATACTTGAAATACATGTTTATGAGTAACTTTTGATCATATACTATCTTTCAAATTGTTTACCAGTGATGTTATAAAAACTTGTTATACCTAAAAAACGATATGTTGCATCAAGAATGTTTACACAGTAATAGATTTAAAAGCTGTAAGTCATAAAATACTGTTCAAATATGTGGTATTATATTGAGGTCCTCAGATTTTCAGCATGTCTCTCCTGAAATCATTTGTTGAAACATGCTTGCATGCATAGAACCTACTTCTGTGTTATTTAATTTAGACAAATTAGCCAATATTTTTAGTTGCACAAATGTTTTTGCTTGACCTTTTCCTCTTTTAAAATAAATTAATTTAGACATCTTTTATGTAAATAAATTGGAAAATAGTTATTGAGCTCAGATAAATACACTTGTAAACACTTCAGTAGATACTGTACAAAGAATTGTTGAAACTCTCATTATTAAGAAGGCCTCAAGAAAGCAGAATGACCTGGGGTAAAACTGAATTAGCCTTCAGTGTTTCCTTTAAAATATTCTTTCTGAAAGGAGCTGACTTAGGAGGAGAGAGCAAGAGCTGCATTCTAAGAGACTGAAGAAGAGTTCTGGATACTGGTGTGTAAAGCAGACCTATGATCTTACATGTTTAAATGTTCGCAGTAGGATGGTATGGTGGGCTTGCAGAGAACTCGGTTTCTGGAGTGAATGCAGAAGAGGAAGGAAGACAGAAGAGAGAAAACAGTGAAGGGAGAGTGCCTAGGAAGGTTTGGTGGAGGTGAGCAGCTAAGCACAGGGTGTTCTCAGTGGAGGGAAACTTGCTTTTGGCCATAGTTCAAGAGGACTGCAAGGTAGAGAACTTCAATGCAGAGATTTCAGCCAGAAGAAGAAATTGCACAAATCTCTTAAATGGATAAACTTTGTGACTTTAAGTCTGAAAGGAAGTTGAAGCTCAATCTTGAGCTGAACTGAGAAAGATGAGAGATTATGATCATAAATGGTATCAGTCAGAATGGGCTTTTTATTTTAATAGCCTGAAGTCAAGAGGTACCATAGTTGATGTTGCCACAAAGGGCCCAGGTCACCCCTTCCCATCCTTCTTTTCTGCCAGCATCAATATATTTGTTTTCAGGCTTATTTGTTATAGTACAAAGATGAGTTCATTGGTTTCAGACATAATTTCTTCCTCACACATGCATACCAGTGAGCTTTCTCCTGCCAAGTAAAAAAGATATTAAGAAACAGGCCTACTCTACTCCCCTGTGAATGTCTCCAGAAACCCCACGTAATTTATTCATATATTTATCATATTTCCACTTGTAAGTCTATAGGCAAATGGAGCTAATGTGAAAATGTTGGTATAAACCAGTCATAGTTTATCTTGTGGATACAGCAAAGGTGCTTCCTTTTTCTGAGCATGTGGCAGGCTGCTCTCTAAAGAGAGGAAGTTGATGATGGACAGGCTGTAATACCTGCCATAAGTGTTAACCTCAGTTGAGTTATTACTTGACAAAAATAGTGTTTTCATTTTTGTTTTTAAGTTGAAGACCTGTAATAAGAGAATAAATGCTGTATAGAAAACTCTGGAGAAGGTATTCATTTTTAATGCCTGTGCCTATTGTAGAAGGTGACACTGAGTTGTATTTTTTAACTACCTTGCCCACAAGGTATCTTAGAATTTTGGATTTGTGTAAATTCAGTTTATTAGTATTCATTCTGATCCTTGGAGAACTATACAGACATTAACTTCACTGCCTAATGTCTCTTTTGTATACACAAGTAGTTTTTTTATGTTGTTTGTTTTGAGAAAGCATCTCATTATGTAGCCTAGGCTGGCTTGGAACTTATATTCTCCTGCCTCAGCCTTCTGAATGCTGAGATTACAGGTGTGTACTACAACACCCAGTGAAGATTTATTTTGTACCTAGAATTAAATTTAACAACCTTGGGCTTGCCAGGCATGTGCTGTACCACTGAGCTATATTCCCGAGGAATTTTTGTTGAGATAAAAAGGGCATTATTTTTATGCATATAATATGTCATCTGAAAATAAATCACAGCCAAAAATATTTAAATGTCTAACAGATTTTGTAAGAAATAAAAATCCTAAGCTTACAAGTTCTTTTTTTTACTTAAAGAGAAAAAAACAAAACAGAAAACAAGGGAAGCAATAATACAAAATTCCAAAAAAAATGAAATGAAATAAAATAAACACTGAGAAATCACTAGTTGACAAATTATATACTGTCATCTTAGAGATAGTTATTCAAGTTACAGAATTAAAGCACACAAAATTGACATTCAAACCATGAGACTGCAAACAGTTCTGCTCAATGATCCAACAAAAACTTAGTAATATGGTTATCAATTCTACACACTTAAACATACATGCAGTTATATCCTTTAGAGCACCTTCTTTTCCTCTCTTTTTTACAACAGGAATTATACATTTTGGGTTTTATTACACCTACATTTCTTATTACTTTTTTTTAGTTAATAAATAGTGTCCTCTTAGAAACAGTTGTTCAAGTTACAAAATCAAAGCACACAAAGTGGACATTTAAACAGCATGACAGCAAACAGTTCTATTCAACAATCCAACAAAAACTTAGTAATATGGTTTTCAATCCTACACACTTAAACATACATGCAGTTATATCCTTTAGAGCACTTTCTTTTCCTCTCTTTTTTACAATAGCAATTATACATTTTGGGTTTTATTACTCTTACAGTTCTTACTAATTTTTACACTAGAGGCACAATGTGATATTTATAAATATAATTATTGTTTATTTCACTTATGAGAATAGGCTCAAGTTGCCTCCATTTAACTATGAAGGCCTCAAGATCACCTTTTTATAGCTGAGTTATATTCCATTGCATAAAAATACCACATCTTTTCCATCCATTTTGCAGTTGATGGGCATCTTGGTTGTTTCCAAGATTTAGCTATTACAAATTGTGCTGCTATGAACATGGAGGCACATATATCACTGTGATATGACCTTTTCAGATTTTCTGGGAAAATACCCAGGAGGGGACTAGCTGGGTTGAATGGAACTTCCAATCCTAGTCTTCTGAGAAATCTCCATACTGATTTCCATAGTGGTTGCACCAGTCTGCACTCCCACCAACAGTGAAGCAGTGTTCCCTTTTCCCTGCTGCCTTGCCAACATTTGTTATCAGTTGATTTCTTGATGGCAGCTATTCTTTTTGGAGTGAGATGAAATCTCAATGGTGTTTTAATTTGCATTTCTCGAAGGACTGGTGATGGTGAACATTTCTTCATGTATTTATTTGCCATTTGCATATCTTCCTTTGAGAACTGTGTCTTCATCTCAGATGCCCAGAGAGAGTCTTTGAGTTTGGGAAAAGCCTACAATTTCATAGTATAATTCAACCATAATGTTCTAGTGAAAAGTCACTGGGAGGGAAGACAGAAGACCTGAGGTGAACTGCTAGTTCCTCAACAAACTAACTGGGATTTTTATTTAGTTATCTCATCTCTGTATATTTCAATGTAGCATGTCTTCCTTTGAACGAATTTTATTAGATCAGTATTTCCTGGGTTGTGTCCCAGGTAGAGCTAGCATTCTAAGAAGGGTTTATCAATATATGAAAACTGGACATTTTGGTCAAATAAGTTCAGGAAATAGTTAAACCAATTTAATCATGTTTTGTCATTACAGGAAGCTCAGATGCTAACATATACTCTGAATCTCCCATAGGAAGATAGAGTATATAAAGTTTTCTTACACCATTTGACCAAGGATTCTATTTTGTTTACATTTTAGTTTCAGAATTTTGCAGAATCATGACAAATTTTTTTTGAAGCACAGTTCATGGAACTTTGACTGTGATTATGCAGAGAGGATGTTTTCTTGGATCTTAGAGACTATCTCTGGGAATAACAAGGTAGAGGGAAATCTCCAACTAAGTCAGTCATGAACGGCATGTCAAAGGAGATAAATTAGAACTAATTTTTAGAATTAGGTTAGATAAAATTTTCATAGCTTCAGCTGAACAGAGATACTTATGGGCAAAAAGAAGAGCATGGATTATGACATAAACAAAAGACTTTGGCTAAGCTGCAAGGATTTCCTTTCATAATCTTTTGCTGGCCTTACTGCACAGAACTGGGTTGAGAATGGTACACAGCTGAGCAAATGAACTCCTATGTATAATATTTACAAATATTTGAGAGGCTTATGACTGTGATTTTCTTGTGACTTACTGGACTAAAGGAACTTCAAAATGTTCTTGTACATATGCAGTTGTGTATGTTTGCCATATTGTATTTATGTTTATGTACATATGTACAGAAGTGTATAACAATGAAGCAATTCATTTGGATCTGAGGTGCTATTTGTGTATTTTACAGCTCATTTTAGTACTTTGCTTCCTTTTCTTTAAAATCTGTGTATTTCTTGGTTGTATTGAAACTAGAAATTATGCAGAAGTGGCAATAAGAAGGCAGCTATGTCATTATGATCTTCTTGCTCTACATTCTTTTGTCACTTGACAACTTTTGCCTCTAATATCACTTAAATTCTAGATTGAGTAGTTTTAAAGGTAAGAACATTTTTTTAGAAAAATTCAGAGTCAAAGAAAAACACTTATTCTCAGTACTGCTTAGAATCCATGATAGCTATCGTAGCATCAGGAAAACTGAAATTCCATATGGTTCATACCCGGGGACTTTCTCTTCAGCTTTTATGTCCATTGAATTGTTTCTTGGCTTGCTTAAGTTCTCTTCTAACCCAGGAGGTTCCTATCAGAGCTGCTTGAGCAGACTGCACAGTAAGGATGATTTATAATGCTCTAGTGATGGAGTTGGAGATTTCTTTATTAAACATGGAGAACAAAAGAGAAACTAATGGAAAAACCAGATCAGAACCAATGGTGAATAAAATCTGGGCACTGGGCATGTGAAAGATGAGCGGGCAAGCAGTTTAAGCCCTCTTGCTTTTAGCACATGGGTATGATGACTTCATGGCTTCTTTCTCTGAAGTTTTGTTTCTTCTCCTTTTTGTCTTAGATTTGGAGGAAAAACTTAGTGAATATTGCCATTCAAGAACATTTTATTAAAGCATATTCATACAATCAGCAAATAACTTATTGAGCAACTATTCCATGCCAGGCACTGAGTTAGGTCATGAATACATGGCTGTGAACAAAACAAAACTATGTACCTTTGTAGAAAATATGTCTCTGCTCAGAGACATACACAAATATGCACATATGCACAGCTTTCCTTCAATATATATTTTTGGCAGGAGAAAAACAAAATTAAGAATGCCTTATAGCATTATTCCATGGCATGGCAGTATTCAAAGAATAGATATTTGTTAATATTTGTTGAAAGAATAATCAAATTTTGTGGTTTAAATGGAAACTGCTGAATAAATTCATGCTAGAAAAGTAGTTCACGGTCAGAATTAAATTCATCCCTTAGACAGTTCATACCTATTACATAGGTATAGTTACAATATGGATATTTACTATGGATATGTAATATACATAATGCACACATACAATATGAATGTACATATAATCTATATATATATATATATCCTCAAAGTTCTTCTCATTGATTAGCTTGTGTTTTAGGACCTAGTATTTCTCCCACACCTCTTTCTTGGAGGAAAACAAGTAGAACATGTGAGAATTCTCTGAGGAAATTTCCTCCCCAAGCTTTGTTTTTTCTATTCCCTGGGTGCAAGTGAGGGAGTCCAGTTTTGCAAATTTGAATTTATTGCTTTTAAAAATTTGTATCTTGATCTAGCACTTCACCTTGTAAGGCCATAGATATTATATTTGAATGTTTTTAATACAACTTTCTGTTATAAGGTGGAGGGCATTTTTCTCATTAATAAACTGTATTTCTGCCTTGCTAATGGTTATCAAAAATAGAAATATTTTTGACAGGAGAAAAAACAAAATTCAGAATGCCTCACGTCATTATTTCATGGCACAGCAATATGCACAGAACAGATATTTAGTAATACTTTCTGAAAGAATGATTGAATTTTGTGGTTTAAATGAAAACTGCTGAATAAATTCACATTAGGAAAGCAGTTCACAGCCAGAATTAAGTTCATTCCTTACAAAGTAATGCAAATAAAGTGTTCGCAGCACTGGAAGAAGAGCATGATTTTTCATGTCCAACTTTCAGAGCTAGACTGGGGAAAAATGTTTTAGAAATGACGATAAAAACATCCCTCAATGAGTTCAAGGCCAGCCTGCAAGACCTTGTGTCAAAAAAAAAAAAATGAAGTGCTTTTAACCAGACTTTCGTTCTTTATATATATATAGTCTAAAAATTACTACTGTTTTTTTTCCCTTTCTTCAAGAATGTGTTTACTGGGGTTAATCTGTTTAAGTATGTCTCGATATCTTTTACCTCATGTGAAAAACTGTAAATATAACTCTTCTCTACATGCATATAAGTAAATAGTCTATTCAGTCCACATTACTGTTATGCATTACTAAAGAGTATTTTTAGTATTGTTCATTTTGGTGGGATATTTTAGTTTTGACTTTAATTAAACAGCTAGTGAGAAGTTTAGTCAATTACCTGAGAGAAGTAGCAAGTGGCTCTTTGGCTAAGATAGAAAGAATACAGTCTTAGGGGTATAAGCACTATTCATTTTTTAATGTTTGAAAATGGATTTGTATTACATTTATCTTATTGTCATATTTTCTCCTTTTACTTAGTATTTTTAAAGAACCATTATTTTCAATATAGTTTCATTCATTTTATTACTCTGTAACATTATTTTGAAGGTACATAGCAAAATTTATTCAGTCCATGTTCGATGGGGACTTTATTATTTCCAGAATACCAATTTTGAGCAGTTATGGACAGGACCACCAGGAACATTTTTATATATGTAACTTGATACAAACATGCAAGAATGTCTCCTGGGAATATATCTAGAGGTAGAAATGATATTTAGATATTTAAACCATAAAAAAGCATACAGTTGATTTAGCTACAGTCAGACTTCAAATTCCATTGTCTCATGGTAGACAACAGACCAAACTGCTCAGCTCTGTTTACTCTCATCTGTTCACTAGGAAGCTTGGAGTCTGCCATGAGCATGTGTATTTCAGGAATCACCCAAGGATTTAAATAGAATTTTTACTCAGATTTTGGGTTCCTTTCCTTACAAGTCTTCCTGTTCATATTCAGTCACTCTGACAACCTCATTATTTGTCATTTTATACTTAGCCAGGAGTAGGACTTCAGATTTCTGTTTGATTTTTAATAATGCTCTCATATAAAAGTCATGAAAATAATTTTAACCAGTACATCTTCCCCTTCTTCAATGGTCTCTTCCAGTGTCATTTTATATCAGATTTCAAGCTTTCCAATGGCTTCAAATAGTTGATATTTGATATTTTCCAGTACTTATTATCTATGAAAGTATTAAACAAATAAGTTAATGAACATTATAAGATGCTTCAATGTAGTTCATTGATCTATCTTAGTTTCATGTTCCCCTTCTTGGTTAAGTAAATTTTCCTCTGTATCATTAAGGTTTCCTACCATGGAATATGAGCTACATATACATAGTAAAATGATTACTGGAGTGAAGCATATATATTGCTACTAAATATTTAACAGGCAGGTAGAACATACATTGCAGTTTGATGGAAGGGACAAGTCATATACTGGGTAAGATAGAACTAAGTGGTGTGAGATTCCATCATATGGCTCAGAATAATGTGCAATTTAAAACTTTTTGAAGTTTCTTTTTGAAACTTTTAATTTAATATTTTTGAATTACTGTTTATTGGGTTACTGTGGTTGACAAATGAAACCACAAACTTAAGTATCACATGGCTTTTCTTATATGAGGAACCCAAAATATAAGTAAGAATAATCTTAAAATGAGAAGAGGAAGAAGAGAGAGAAATACCTTACACCCTCACACTAGGAGCACAACAGTTTTCTACTGTAAATTTGTACTTCAGGATAATAGCAGCCAGCCACGCATATTTGTACCTTTCCATGATGGATACAGGAAGCAATCAGTGTTTACCACTTGGTCTAATGGATAACAAGGTGTGTACATGTGTTCAAAAGTGACAAAATATGATTTTTACTCATGTTATGCTCTGTTTTTTTTTAAATCCAACTGGTTTTGCATATGTTTACCTCAGCTTCACAGAGGGTCCAATAGACCCACACCACTCTAAGATTCATTAAAATAAATTTTTCTTTTGATTTTTCTGGTAATAGTCCATTCAGTACAATGGCACATAAAAATTAGATTTCCAAGTTTTGGAGGAGGTCAAAACTGATTTGTCAGATTCCTTATGCATGGATGATGCAGATGATCCATTATGGTAAAATACATGCTTTCATAACAGAAGAGTAGTGTGAGTACATGATGATGATGATGATGATTTTTATATTTCCATATGAGCCAAAGCTCTTGTGAGAGTAAAATGAATACAGACAAAGGGCATACAAACCTCCTTGATTCAGATGATAAAGAAGACAGTAATGTGGGCACATATTTATCATTGAAATGTTGCAAAATGGCCACATAACAAGATGGAATGATACAATGTTAGAATTAGATCAAAAAATATAGTGAGAGTCTTGGTAGGTGTGAAACATATTGGACAAAATGCCAGCACTGCCAATCAATGTTTGAAGTTGAAACAGACAAAATATGCTACAAGATGTTGTGAAACACACAAAGGCCAAAGAGCAAGTAAAATGTTCTATGTGTACCAGTAGCCATATTCAAAAATGTATCTATTATGACTCCTCACTAGCTGACATTCATAGGTCTGTTGTACTTAGCATGGATTTCTCATGGTAATCACAGGAATGTAAACGACTTATGAAAAAGCAACAGGTCAAAATATGGTATAAAAATTTATATCCTTGTAGATGTGAAGGCTTATTATGCTTTCAGTATAGACATTTATCCTAGAACTCAGCCATTTGGTCCCTATTCATATAATAGAAAACCAAGTGATATTGTGAACAGATGTGTTGCTCCCATCTCCCAAAATAATTGGAATCTGATACTGGACAATCAGTTTACCAATTTCCAATTGGTGTTACATTTGTTAACAGAGTACATTTGTGTCCAGTGAAAGAACTGTACACAGAAACAAAGCAGAAATTCCAAATGAATTGTTGCAATTTCAAAACAAAGAATTGTATAGTAGAATCTTTGGATTTCAGACAGATATAACATTGACCTCATAAATCACACACACACACACACACACAAACACTGGCACTGCTGATGTCAACATTTCACCATGGGAAATGGGAAAATATGGATAGGGAAACCTCAACAAAATGAAAGATTGAGATGGATACTTTCTACAACAAAACCAAAGGTGGAGTAGATATTGTTGATAAGTTATGCAGATATTATTGATAAGTTTACAATGTCACTGAAAACACAAAACATTGGCCAATAGTTTTGTTTTACTCAATCTTAAACATGTGTGTCATAAATAGTTTGTTAGTTTAGAAAAAACTAACAAGTGCAAAATATCACAGAGAAATTTTCTTAGAGAAGTGGGATGGAGCTCATAGGAAATCATTTATAGTAGAGAAAAAACCAAAGTGTTCCTGCATGGGGAAGTACAGAGAAACATTGTGGAGAACATTGGTGAGATAAAAGATGAATAGGAGGTGCAGGACCACAAAGACCTGATACAACAACAGGGAAACAAAAAGTTTTCCACTGTGCCCTATAAGAAAGGACAGGAAAGCAAAACATATGTGCTATCAGTGTAAGCAATATTCGTGCATGAAGCTGTAGTGGTGAAGATTAGCTTGAGTGTGACAATTGAAGCAAAAATTATTTCTGTGATAGACATCTGTTTGTGTTTACCCTGTAGTTCACATACATTTTTATTTTTGATGTTATCTTTTTGGTTTTGTAAGCAAGTAAAAAGTTGATATGAAAATGTTGATGTCTATTCTAAGTACCCCATACATATTTGATACTTTATTTTATTTTTACTTACAACATAATAGAAAGCTCCTGACAAAAGAAAAAAAGAGAGGTGATAAGACTGACTGTCACATAGAAAACAAAAGCTAAGCCCATGTGCTGTGTGTGTAAACAAGACTTGTACATGGAACATACAGTTTTTATGTGTGTAGACTGCCTTGGGTGTGACAATTGAGATAAAAAGTATTTTTGGATTTTTTTCTTATTTTTTTTGAAAAGCTTATTTTTTATTGCAGAATTCTATTGTGTTTTCACTACAGCTGATATAGAAATTTATTTCTGATGCTATCTTTTAAGTTTTATAAGCAAGTACACAGCCAATGTGAAGATGTTGATTTGATTCTAAATGCACATTACATATTAAGAATTTAATACTTTATTTTATTGATATTTTATGTTCTTGTTAACTACACACTGTATTATATAATAAGAACCTCCTGACAAAACAGCAAGACCATTGAGATATCAAGTATGTCCTACAAAAAAGATGAGGCAAGCAAAACACATGTGCTGTCACTGTAAGCTATGTGTGTGTATGGACCATGCTGTTAGCATGTGTTCAGACTACTTTGGGGTATGATACTTAAAGTAAAGATTTTGTGTGTAAAGTGCTATTGGTATTTTTATTCTAGTTCATATAAGAATTCATGTTGCTCTTTTTTATAATTTGTAAATCAAAAAAGAGCCAATATTAAAAATTTTTGATGCTTTTTTAATATTCAATAAATATTAAAAGTTTATTTTTGTCATTTTTTCCTGTTAAATACTCATTGTTTAATCTAAAAAATTCATAATATTAAATTAATAATTCATCAATAGAAATATTCTAAAAAATAAACTTGGGTCTGATACACTCATGTTTCTGCACCTCTGTGACAAAGTTAGAGTTATTCTCTCTGGATAAAGGAGAAGAGGTATTTTTGATTTACAATTTCAAGACAGAGGCATCAGCGGAAGGGAATGGTAGGGTAAAGCTTACTTAGTTGATGGTGTCTGGGAAACAGCATAGTGAAAGAGCATCAGCAAGAGAGATAATCTCCAAAGACATTCTTTGTTTATTCCCTTCTAACTGTGCCCTACCTCCTAACAGTAAATATAGCTATGAAAACCAGTAGATTAATTCAATGAGGAATATAGTGCCCCACGATCTAATCACTTCTTCAAGGATCTCTTAATTCAGGAAAGTTGACTATTAAAATTAGCAGACGTGCTATTTATTTTATTTGTTTATCTTGGGATGCTATCACAAATGAGATTATTTTCTTGATATCTTTTCAAGTACTTCATTATGTGGCATATAAAATTCTATAATATTAAATGCTACATATGTTGATTCATTATTTTTCCTTCTCTGATTGCTCTTACTATATTGAATGGAAATGAAAAAGTGGATACCCTTGTCTTATGACCTTAGTGTAAAAGTTTTCTGTTGTTCCCCATTAATTATGAAGCTAACTGTAGGTTTTTTCAAAGTGACTTTTACTACATAGAGGAATTTTCCTCACATGTCTCAGAAACGTTTTAATGTTTTTATTAAGAGAAAGTGCCAGGAGAAGATAAGATGGCTGATCAGTGAGCAACAAAATACAAAGCCTCCTGGGAGAAACAACTCATACACCAGAATAAAGCACCCTGGAGAGACCCAGACAGGGGGAGATGGATCCTCTTGACTCAGGAAGAAATTAAAACATAAAAAAGTTCATCAAATACTTTGGGACTACAACTGAGACAGCTGAAAATTGCAGGACACAGTGTTTTCATGGTGACCTGGCAAGTGTGCACCAGCTTGGATCCGTGCCAGCTGGCAGAGCCGCCCAGACTCGTTCCCGCCACCACTTGCAGGAAGAACTTCAGCGCTGAGGTCGGGGGTTGGTGAGCCCAAAGGAGAGCAGAACCAGTGAAGGGACTTTCATTAATCCACGGTCAGTGCTAGGAATGAGACCTCCCCACATGGGAGGGGTGCGACCAAATGGGCAACATGTTGGAATTGGGCAGGAGAAGCCTGAACTGGGAGTGACAGTGACTTCAGTTGGTTGCTCTCTCCCCAGAGCAGATTCATGGGATTTGCTTGGACTGGGCTGCGCCCTTGGCTGGGACCCAATGAGCCGTCCCAAATCAATTCACTGCACCTAGCACTCACTAACTGGGTGAAAGGCCCCTGAAGTTTGGTTGGCCTGGTGGGGAGGGGCAGGCATACAAAGTCTGCTTACACCTCAGTGACAAGGGCAGGCAGGAGAGGGCAGAGGTCCCTCGCCAGCGTGCTTTGCAGGAATCATGGCCAACAGGGAAGGGGCTGGGACCTACACTGTAACCTGTGTGGAGGAAGCCAGGGCCATGACAGGAGAGAGATGCAGGAGGAGGCCCCTAGCTCAGAACCCTGAGAACACTAAACCAGGAGAAGGAAAAACAAGGGAGACTGAGGGTGGCAAACACATAACATCAGACATGGTTTCAATGGACATTAAGAGATATATTTAGGACCTTGTAGATGAGCTCAAAACTGAAATATTAAATCAGGTAAAGCAGGATATGAGTAGAGTAATAAATGCTCTCAGGAAGCATCTCTCAGGATTATACAGATGGAAGAAGGGAGGAACACAAAAAAAGGAGAGAAACATTTGATAAAGAATATAAAGAAAATATAGAATACATGAAGCAGATTCAAAAAGACTATGAGGAAATTAAAAACTCTATTGAAAGCTGGCAAAACTCCTTAAAAGAAACTAAGGATAGACTGTCAAAACTTGAAGACAAGTTGGCAGTGTGTGATGATGAAAGGAAAGATCTCTTAAAAATAAGAAGGAAACAGGCAGTAACAATACAAAGGCTAAAAGATGACAAGACAATCTACAATTTAAGAATAAGAAACATGAACAAAGAAGCAGGGATACATACAGGCAAATTACAAAGGCTATTCATGGAAATAATTAAGGAAAACTTCCCAAGCATGGGAAAAGAAAATGACATTCAGTTGTGTGAGGCATACAGAACTCCAGCCACCTACAACCAAAACAGATCTACACCCAGACATATAATAATCAAGATGCCAGAAATTCAATATAAAAACAAAATATTAAAAGTTGTCAGAGAAAAGAAACAGATTGCCTATAGAGGTAAGCCCATCAGAATCATGGCTGACTTCTCGACACAGACCATCAGATCAAGAGGAGGTTGGAGTGAAGTATTCAAAGCCCTGAAAGAGAATAACCTCTAGCCCAGGTTGATGTACCCCGCAAAACTGTCACTAGAAATTGATGGAGAAACAAGATGCTTCCATGACAAAGGGGAACTGGGCGAGTTTGTGACCACCAATCCAACCCTACAGAGAATACTGAAGGACATTCTAGAGAGAGAGAAAAAATACCAGGATTTTAGGAATAGTTGCATAAAGGCCTCAATGAGTGGAGCAGGCAGTAGGATGGAGAAAACTAGACAAACAAAGGCAGGAAAATAGCATGACTAAGTCAATCTAAAGCTCTGTAAAACCTACACTGTTTCACCACGACTGATTGTAATAGAATCTGGTTTGTTGGATGGCTGTTTTGTATTGATAGATTTTATTCAAAGCTATTATGATTGATAGTATCAAGTCTGAGAGTATAGGCAACTGCACTGAAGATGACAAGATCCACTAGAATATCCACTATGGTTTAATAATTACCTGCCTTTGAAGTTTTATACTGTCTACAATGTTTTATTTTTACCACTATTATTATTTACTGATATACTCAATTATACTGCTATAGTCAATTATGCCTGATGATGTAGACATTCTATTGAAGATAATAAGAAACAACACAGCAATCAGTGTAGATCACCTTGTACTGTGGTTTCATACAACTTTATGGTTTCATGTTTTTATAGGAATTTGCTTTGTTTTGTCTTGCTAAGTTTTGTTCTTCCCTCTAATACAGAAAGGCTAGAAATACATGCAGAGAATCATGCATGCATAGCTGTTTACAGTCTGACTGTTTGACTATCTACTTTGCATGCTTTAATTTTGTAACTTGAGCAACTATTTCTAAGGGGACAATATGTAATTTATCAACTAGTGATTTCTTATTGTTCATCTTTTTTTTTTTTTTGGAATTCTGTATTACCTCTACCCTTTACATGCTTTTGTTTCTCTTTAAATTAAAAATTAATGAGTCTTTAAATCCTCAGAGATGATATTTATTTAGGTATTATTTACTTTATCTCAGTAAGATTTTAAAGCTTTAAGTTTATAGAAATACATGTAGAGACTCATGCATGCATAGCTGTTTACAGTCTCAATGTTTGAATATCTACTTTGTATGCTTTAATTTTGAAACTTGAACAACTTTCTAAGAGGACAATATGTATTTTTTCAACTAATGATTTCTTACTGTTTATCTTTTTTTAAAATTCTGTATCATCTATACCCTTTACATGTTTTTTCCTCTAAATAAAAAAAAGAGAAAGTGCCATTTCTATGTTAATTGAGATGTTCATTAAAATGATCTCATGTAGTTTTTACTTTTGATTCTACTAATGTAATGTTGATTACTTGATTTGCATATGGTAAATCAACATTATATGCCAGGAAAATTTCCCATTTGGGTGTGATATATAATTTTTTATATGTTGTTAAATTTATTTTGCTAATTTTTTAAAAGGATTTTAGCATCATCTTATTTGGGAAGAAAATCTCTTGTTTGGTACCTTATTATGTCATTCCCACTTATTTTGTTCCATGAAAGGCTTAAAACAGAATTTAAATTTACCTTGCAAATGTTCACTGGACAAAAATACTTTCCCTTCTGCTTTACCTGTTAATGTTCCTGTTTCTCCTTAATTTTAGGCACTGTCTTTTTAGTTCTTTGAGATTTTTAAGAAAATTAAAATTTTTTAAACTAGTGTTTTTAGTTGTTTGCATTGGAGATGGTATGTTCAACTCTTCTGATTTTTCACTGCTGTAGACATAAGTCTTTTTTCATTTCACTTGTACTTGTTAAACTTTAGATGAGCTTCTATTGATTGTATAAGTAATCCCACCCACAGTTGTTGGGCAGTCCTTTCTTCCATCAGGAGTGGGGCTCCCTCTGAACTCAGCTTTCTGACTCTTGTGTTCACTTCTTTATCTTCCACCATCCTCCCTCTGAAATTTAAATTGCTGCATTGGATGCAGCATCCTTTCTCTTTTTATTCTCCATTTAGTATTTCCATTATTCATATTGTGCCTTTTGTATTTGTTGCATAGTTCTTAGATATTTTGTTCTATTTTTTTCACTTTTTTTTTCCTCTCCTCATTTTGGTTTTGGAAGTTTTTGTTTCCAGTTAAAAGTATTCCTCATTTCTTGTACAGTCTTTTTTAAATTTCTTGCATTTTTATTTGATTCTTAGAATTTCCATTTCTTTGCTATTCTTTTTCTTTTTTTTTCTTTTTTGGTACCGAAGATCGAACTCACAACCCTGTTCTTGCCAGTCTTTGCTATTCTTGCGTGCTGTCTACTTTTTCCGTTAGAGCCCTTCACATATTAAAGTTTATTTTTACAGTAGATTTAGGTTTACAGCAAAATTGAAAAAAATGCAAAGGTTTCCTATGTATCCTTTCTCACATCATAGTGAGACATTTGTTATAACAAGGGAAGCAATTTTTATCCTCTAATCTCTCAAAATCCATAGTTTGTATTTTCACTCTTGGTATTATTTATTCTATGGATTTTAACAAATGTGTAATGATATGTGTCCATTATTACATTATCTTACAGAGTAAGTTTAATGCCCTAAACATCCTCTGTGCTCAGCTCATTTTTCTCCTCTGCATCTTAGAGTTAGCAATCACTCATTCTTCTGCTGCCTCCTTAAGTGTTTTCTTCGGCAGAATGCCATGTAATTGGAATTGAACAGTGAGTAGTCTGCTTTATCTGTTCATTTAAGATTCTTCTGTGTCTTTTTTTATCCTCCTCTTTGTCTTTTTTTTCCTCCTCTGTGTCTTTTTGTAACTCGATAGCTTATTTTTTTCATAATAAGTATTTTATTTTATGGATTTGCCAATTCATGCATCCTTTTGTCTTCTGAAGGACATCTTGGTTGCATCTGAGATTTAACAATTATAAATAAAGTCATAAACATCTCTGCAAAGTTCTTTTGTGGACATAAGTTTCAAATTCATTTCGCTAATTACCAAACAGTTTAATCGCTGGATCATATGGAAAGAATATTTCTAGTTTTGTCAAAAGCTGACAACCTGTCTTCAGAAACATGATTTGCATTCCCACAAACAATGAATGAGAGTTCCAGCTGCTTCAGGTCCTTGTTAGCATCTTGTGTTGTCACTGCTTTGTATTTCTGTTATTCTAATAATACATAGTGGTTTTTTTGTTGTTGTTTTAATTTGCAGTTTTCTAGTGAAATATGATGTTGGATATCTTTTCATATGTTTGTTTTCCATGAGTTTAAATTTCAGATTTAAAATCCAGTTATGTTTCCAGATCTCTGGCCAATTTTTAACTGGGTTGTTTTCTTTCTGAATTTTAAGAGATCTTTATATACTTTTGGGAAACAGTACTTTATATGTCTATTAGAAATTTTGACTCTATTTATAGTTTAGAGCAATTTTCTTGAGTCTTGAGCATATTAATTATAGTTATTTTAAATTCCCGGTCTGATAACTGCAATATCCTGGGCATGTCTGAGACCAGTTGTGATAGTTGGTATATCTCTATAAGCTTTTTATATTTTGTTTTTGCCTTTAGTATACCTTGTATTTTTTTTAAATGATATTATATGCTGGGTAAAAGGAGTATCAGTCAATAGGCCTTGTTGGTGAGATGACATGTGGTAATCAGTTGTGGGGCAGAGGAAGCACTATAATTCTATCATATAATTCTATAACTTAATCATTTTAGTAAATTTATGTCCTTACACTGTGACCTTGACAAACTTTAGTTTTCCCAAATCTTAAGTGAGACAGGAAGGCTACAAGGGGATCCAGTTGTATATTTTCTTTCCCTCACATTAAATATTAAAAGAGGCTACAGCTGAGTATTTCCTCCCTGCCCTCTCAGATGTTTTTAACTCTCAAATTGCCTGCTCTGTCTCCAGGAATTTATCAATTACAATTTATGTTTTCATATGCAGTTCCCCATTCCCCGAGTGGCTTCCATTTCTGAGTTTCTATGGGTTATAACTATCAGGATCTGCTTGTCTGCCTCTCAAAATTCTGTGGCAGTGGTTTCCTTTGTGACCCACGTTTGCTGATGAATCTAAAAACGCTTGCTGATTATCACTCTGTGCAACATTTTTTCTTAATGTATAAATCAAACTGGATGACTTTAAACACCTTATGTGCTGGACTGAAAACCAGAAGTGTCCAAAGCCTTTTTTAAAAAACAACTCTTAGTTTTGAATAGTAAAAAAATTTATTTTGTATCATACCATTTCCCTTTTACCCCTTTTGCAGAAGCCCAAAAAGAGTAAAAAGAAACAAAATCACAAACTAGCAAAACTGCTATTAGAACTGAAATTTTGGATTGTCCAGAGTTATTTACTCTAACAAGTGAATACAGTTGTAATGTTGATTTTTCTCATGCTGAAACTGAGGGAAGGGTGGGACCATAAGTGTGTGATTAAATATGAAGTGGAGAAAATGTTCTGGGAAAAAACTTATCAGAGAGAAGACACATTGAAACTGTAAAAACATACTTAAACAAATGTGTATATATATATATATATATATATATATATATATATATATATACAAAAAAAATAAGGTCATATTTTTATACATCTTGAAACATAAATGGGATATAACATTTATTGAGTAAAAATTTCATGTAGTTAACATCCTCAAAACTGTGTTCTAAATAACAATACTTTCTGAAAATGTTCTAGAAATTTATTTTTCTGTGGAAAATACAAATAATATTTCTTTCTTATTGATTTACTAATAAAATTAGAATATTAAAAACTTTAGGAAGTTGTGGATTAAATAAAGCAATTTGATTTGTTTTCCTAATTGTTTCCTAAACTCATTTGATCCACAAATCCCATTTACTATTCTACATATCCTGTCTCCTGTGGAACACAAGTTGAGCAAAGTAAATAAATCGTTGTAAGCTAACAAATTAGTTAAGGTATGTTTATAGTTTTTATCTTGAAGGAAAAGGAGTTTACACAACTTTCCAATCATAACACTTTGAGTTCTAACTGAGATTTAGTGTTGGATCACTGTTTTAGGGCTCCAAATCTTTCTACCTAATATTGCTTACCTCAAGATATAATTTGTGCTGAAGAAAAAGAAGTAGAGACCTTTCTGACTTCCTAGTAAATATAAATACTTCTTACTGACATCAGTAATAGACAAAAGGGGTAAGTTTCCTCATGTCCATTCTAGTATTATTGTCCAATGTAGCATTTCTAATAATTAGACTCTTTGACACCCCCAAGTTTCTGAATGGCAAAAGTGTAACTGTATATGAACATGTCTCAAATGACCTTCTACCTGGAAATAATATTTTTCAAATTATGTTTAGTGAATAAGTAGACAATTCTGCATAAGTAAACAAACAAGTTCAGTTAAGGTTTTGGTAAGAGCTCTTTCAAGTGAATTATATAATTAGATTGAATCTGCCCCATTTTCTTCCCATTTAATTTCTAGTGGTTCCCTGAGGGTTGGGATTAGGCTTTAGTGAAACTCCTTGGGGTTCACTATTACTTCCCATGAAGTCATTTTTTTAGTCTCATGATGGCTTATGTTCTCTTGGACACAAAAGAAGTCTTTCCTTTTATTAAATTTATGTTTACAATTTTTTAATCTCTGGAACTGTTCATTCTATTGGCTGGAATATGAGATTTTTTTTCTATTAGACAACCTTTGAGAGGACAGGATCAGAACCCAATACATAATTTGTGGGGTCAGAGAAAAATGAAAATATGTAGAATATCAGAGGTTAGAAGATTATGGTTTTAGTTTTGGCTTTGCCAAAACTCAGATGTAATATCACTTATTGGGTCACTTGTTTTTTATCTCTTAATTATGATTGAATTAAATAGTCTTTAAGATTCTCTCCAATGCCAGGTTCCTTTGCAATTTCTTGGAGACAAACAGCAATACATAGTAATTTATTAACAATTCATCTTCTATTATCTTCCATCCCACTCCACCACCTTAAAAATCCCACCTATACAAAAGGCATGCATATACATTCAGTGCTGACTTGAGTGGTAGTAAGACCACTCCATTACTAGATATTTTGAATGGTCTCTTCCTTCTCCATCATATATTTTCAGTGACAGATGACAGCAAGAGAAAAGTGTTAAGATTCTGTTTCCCCATTGTGACGAAGATAAGAGCAAGAGTGAGATGTTGATTTAGCACTTGAAAAAATAAAGAAGGAAGATGTGTGGTGCATGCCTGTAATCCTCACACTCTGAAAGGCTAAGGCTGGATGTCAAGGTCAAGCTCAGCCTGAACAATTTAGCAGTGTAGGAAGAACTTTCCATATATACAGATGGATTTGGAATGTAGCTCAGTGCAAAAGCTATAGTTCAATCCCCAGTATCAAAATTTTTAAAAAATTTAAAAAGAAAGAAAATGAAATGTGGAATGTTTTGAAGTGGACAATTCTTTGGCTGGCAGCCTGGTTTCATCCAGCAGGCATGCATTTTGCATCACCTGACTGCATTTTCGTACAATTTTTGTCCTGATGATGAATAAAAAAATGTCATTACCATGGAAACTGTTTTGTCACATCAGGCTTTGGTTAAGATAAAGCAAAGGAGCACATGCTTTTTACAATTCTTGTCAACTGTTTTAATTTCATGGATAAAATTAAAACCAGAGCTATATCCTTCTTGCTAGCTAATATTGCAGAGTAACATACAAATCACAAAGAGCTAAATTGAAGGACTTAATAGATTACAGTATTCACAAAAAAAATTCATGGATGCTGCTAGTAATTTCTTTGCCTTTTTAATTATTTTTCTCTCAGAGAGGGTCTTACTATGGAGTTCAGGCTGGCCACAAATTTGCCATGTAACCTAGGTGGGCCTCAAACTCACAATCCTCGTGCTTCAGTCTCCCATCATTTGTTCTTACACATTTTCATAAATCTCCTTGCTTCCCCTACATTTTAAGATTTTTTTTTTATTTGTAATAAAAGTGTGTGTGTGTTGGGGGGTAGTTTTGAGAGTTCTGGTGAATGTATAGCATCATGTCTTCCTCAAATTCCCTTCTACTTACTCTACTGTCCCCAACTCCTACCAGTCACTGATCTGTCATCTATCTTCATTTGCCTTTTCCAAAATTTAATTTAAATAGAATAATATGTAGCTTTTGAACTGTGGCCCTTTTGATTTAGCAAAGTGCCTTTGAAATTCACATATGACGTTATATATAAAGGTATGTTTTACTGTTGAATAATAGTTGTGTGGATGTATCATAGTTTATCCATTTTCTAGTTCACTTGTTTCCAAGTTTGGTCATTTCTTAAATATCATATTTCTCTAATTATTATCAGTAATTGTTTCATAAAAGTTCATGTACAGGAGCATAGTTTTTCATTTCATTCAGTTAAATAACTAGGAGTGAGACTGCTAAAGTAAATAGTAAGTATGTATTTAAGTTTGTAAAAAGCTGTCAAATTCTTCTGCAAAGTAATTGCATCATTTCACATTTCTACTGGTAATATGCTTCTTACATTTCATCCTTGTCAGCAATTGATATTGTCAGATTTTTAATTATAACTACTATAATAAGTAAATAATAACATATACTGCAGGCCTTATCTATATTTTGCTAATAACCAGTAATGGTGATCATGTTTTCATATTAATATTTAGCATTTGTATTTTTCTTTGTTGATATGTTTGTTCAGTTGTTGCTGTGGTCATTTTAAAAAGTTAGATTGTTTCCTTCCTCTTCAGTTGTATGAGCTATTTATATATTCTTCATACAAGTCCTTCTTCACAAATATTATTTGGAAATTTTGTTTGCCAGCCTGTTGTTTGTCTTTTCATCCTTTAAGAAGTATTTTAAAAGTAAAAATATTTTAAATTTTGATGAATTCTGATTTTTTGAAGTAGATTTTGCTTTTGGTTTTATAACTAAGAACTTGTTCTCTAACCCAAATTCATAAACATTTTATCTTATGTACTCTTTAAAAATTTTAATAGTTTTATGTTTCACATTTACTTACAGAAGGCATTTTGAGGTAAGTTGTAATATTTAAGTTAAAGTTTATTTTTTTATGTAACATCCAGTTATTTGAGATTTGTTGGGAAAAAAAGATACTATGCTTTTTCCATTTAATTGGGGATTTTTTTTGCATTTTTGCTAAAACTCAATTAGCCATATTTGTGTGGGCATATTTCTGGGTTCTCAATTCCACTGATCTAGGTTTTTCTTTTGAAATACCATGATATTTTGATTATCTTTCATAGGTGTTGAAATTGGCTAATGTGAGTTCTCCAAATTTGTTCTTCTTTTTTGGAATTTCTTTGGCCACTCTAACTCCTACTTCCTTCCTTTTAAACTTCAGAATCAGCTTGTATAGATGTATAGAAAATTAATCTGGCATATTGCTTGAGATTGCATTGACTATATAGAACAATCTAGTAGAAAATGTCAGTTGTGTCAGTGTCGGTACTAGGACTTTCAATTAATGAACATGATAGCCTCTCTACTAATTAGGGGTTTTTCCTTAGTGTGTTGTGATTCTCAGCAAAGAGTTCCTAAACTTATTTGTACATGATTATACCTAAGGAATTTTTGGTGTTGTTTTAATTATTCTTTCTAGTAGTTTCTTGGCACTCTATAGAAACATGGTTAATTTCCTACAGTGAGCGTAAGCTATTTACCATGGCTAAATTCATTCTACAATTTATCATGTTAAATCCAGGTAACAAATAAGTGAAGAATTTTTTCTAAAATTCCAGAAACTTCACAGTACCCACAGAGAATATTCTTTAAGGTTTTACTTGAGTCCACAGCCATCTTTTGGTTGAAGTATTTTTGTTTACCTTTCAGAGTCATCAGGTAATTCCCTTTGTATATCGCCTGATTTGATTTTATTCACTTGGAAAGGTTAGCTTTAGTAGGCTTACATCTTTGTTAACATCAAAATCCACTAATTATTTTTTAAACTGAAGTTTCAATATTAATTTTCAGGAAGTTTGCCCACTCCCATTTTTAATGTAAAATGTGTCAACTGTAATATAAGCCCATGCCTATATTCATGGAGACAAAGACCATGCCCATCATCCTACTAAATCTAAAAAATAGTTTTCACTGTTGTTTTGGGGGTGTGGCGGAATAATGTAGATTTCCATCTCTATTAAATAGTTCTACTGGGTCACCAAACTCTTCTGATCTCTGATTGCTGGATGTGTTCCCTGAAGCTGATTTTAACATTAGGGATGCCTCCGTAGTTCAGAATTCAGTCAAACGTTACCTATTATTGAGACTGTGGAGAATCAGCCTGTACGTATTCAGTCTCAGGGTTCATAAAATCTTGGCCTTACTCATAACTAAAGTCATATCCATGAGTTTCTATAGTGGAGCATTCTCACTGTCTCAAATATTCTCTGAGAGCTGAGGCTGCACATCATTCATCTTTTATCTCTAGATGGCATAGTACCTGATACATTCATAGATGTGTCAGACACTCCTTATATTTCCAGGTGAAGGGCTTTCTTAAGAATGACATTCTTGGATTGTTGCTTGCTCAATGGTCTTACATCTTTTATTTTCATCTGCTGTTCTCTAGTTTTTGGGATCTTCTGCCTACAATGAAAATTTGTTCCCATCAGATCTCTATGCATAATTAAGGTTATCTTGACAAAGCAGGCTCTACTTCTGCAGCTGAAGAAGACAATGTTTTCCAGAGATGAGAAACAGAGAAAGGAAAGTGCCCAATTCATTAATGAAGTGTTAGTATGTCCTTTGAAGTATAATTCAAATAAAAAGTAGACAAAGGATATGACTGTATATTTCTCCAAAGACATACAAATGTAAGTAACCTCATGAAAATGTATGGCAGGTATTATTAGCCAGCATGGAATGGAACTAGAAACAATGCAGTGCTGCTAGGATGCTTATAACACAAATGATACATCATAAGTGTTGGAAGAATCTAGATAAATTGGAACTCTCACATACTGTTGATTGGGAATGTGAGCACAGTACCATCACTTTGAAAAATACCTACACATTCCTGCACATATTAACCAATCAGCAATCTATCTCTGTATTTTTAGTCATTATAATAAGAGCACTTCAGCCTAATTTACTCATAAACAAACTAAAATTTAAAATAGCAGGAGTCTATTGGCATTTGTATATCCTTGCTGGTATATACCAAAGTGGAATAAAAATATATTTCAACATTAAAAACTGGTATGTGAATGTTTATATTGACATTACTCATAATAACAAAAAAGTGACAACTGAAAGTCTATCATCTGATGAATGTATAGACAGTATGTGGCAACTCCATGTAACATAATGCTATGTGGCAATAAAAAAGAATGAAGTACTGAAACATAGTATGACATGGATTGACTTTGAAAAAATTATGCTAAGTACAAGAAGCTCAAAACTGTATATCTTGTATTATTACACTTATACTAAATGTCTAAAAGGGAATGCTATGGAGATAGAAAGTTAATTAGATATTACCTTGGCCTGGAAGTTGTGGAGAAATGGCCAGTGACTAATGCTATAAAGTTTCCTTTTAAGGTGATGAAAGTGTTCTGAAGTTGATTATGGTAATGGTTACATAATTCTGGAAATGCACTAAAAATTAGAATTACATACTTTATGAGTAAATTAAGTGATGTGAGTTATATTACAAAAGTTATATTTTTTTAAAGGAAAAAGGAAAATGAAGGATACAGCACCAAAAGAAATCTACATTTGCTTCCTGAGGTTCCTAAAACAGATTATTTTAAGTCAGGTAACTTAAAACAGCAGACATTTACTGTTCAATGTGGGAAGCTAGAAATGTCCAAAATCAGTTTTGCTGGACTAAAATGAACACATTGGCAGGGTTGCATTTATCCAGAAGTTAAAAATATATTCCTTACTTCTTCTAGCCTCTGGGTAAGAATATGTTCCTTTCCTCTTCCAACTTCTGTTGGCTACTGACATCCCTTGACTTGTGCCTATATGCAAGGGCACTTTGACTCCTTTCCCTATATGTCTCTTAAATCTTCCAGTATTTATATCTTACATATATTTAAGGCCACTGTGATAACCTTCCTACCTTAAAATACCCACACCTGCAGACATTTTTTCTGGTTAAAAAAAAACTATTTGAACAAATTCAACACAACTTATCTGAGAAAATACCAACTCATGAATTAATCGGCATTCAGAACCAGAAAAGACTGAAAGTTTCAACTAGCAATGAGCTTTTGTAGGTTGAACAAGAAACAAAATATAGAAACACATGACTGGCTACAGCTGTGTTTTCTCCTTATTTGAGCAGGGTGTGATGAGGTAGTTGCCTCATTTGTATGTATGTTAACTAATTGATTTTATGTTCTTGCCTGAAGTTTGGCTCTTTCTTATTAACAGAACCTCCACTGTTTGTAATAAAATATATTTCAAATTGGTTGACTCCTAAGTTAGGTTGCAGTTTGTTATTGTAGGAATTATAAGAAGAAAGATGGCCTTGGTCCAATGTTTAACACTTATAAAGCAGCATTAACAAGCTTGAGGGATTAGCACCTGATGTTTTAGGTGGCATTACCAAGTCTACCACAAAACCCAAGAGACATATTTAAAAAAAATCTTGTTGGGCATAGTGGTACACATCTGTAATCCCTGCACTTGGGAGGTTGAGGCAGAGGCTCACCACAAGTTCAAGGATGGGCTAGGCAACATAGTGAGTTCAAGGCCAGCATGAACTACATAGTGAGACCCTATCTCAAAAAACAAAACAAAACTCTCCTTTACAGGAGGTATCTTTATAGGCAATGTCTTTGTAGGTCACATCTATAATAAGCTGGTTGTATTTCATAGTAATTCTAAGGAAAAAATACCAAGGAAAAAATACCAAGGAATCTCTTAATTTCATGGGCCTACTATCTGAAAATATCTCTAGGCTATGCTGGTAAGCTTTCTGTGTGCCATACATAATAGTTATGATACACACAAGTAAAAGGCTGCCCAGGGCTTTGTCTAAACTTTGTGGTTAATATGATATGTGTTTGTGACCAGCTTAGATGCTTCATTCAATTTTGTTCATCAAAGTGCTGATATTTTACCTTGTAGGGCCAGGAAACTTCCTCTTTTGTTCATTTTATAAGTTCCTGTGTAAACTATGAATTACTATAAGCACAAAAATTGTTTTATCAAACATGCTGTAATCCCATGTTGGGATTACAGCTGTGTACCACTATGCTCTGATAGTTCTTACTGTAGTACATAATCATGAGTCCCTGACACAGATTTAGCCTTCTAGGGAGAAAGAAAACAATGTCCAATAAATTGAAAACAGTGTTAGCATTCTCAGCTATACATGGGTCATTCTCTAAAATAGATCATATACTAACTCACAGAACATACTTAAATAAATGCAAAGGAATTGAAATAATTCCATGCATATTATCTGACCATAGCACAATAAAATTGGAAATTAATGACAAAACCCCCCACAAGAACCCCATAAACACATGGAAACTAAATAATGCTCTCCTAAACAACCAGTGAGTCACAGAAGAAATTAAACAATATCTACAATGGAACAAAAATGCAAATACAAATTACTGGAGCCTATGGGATGTAATGAAAGGAGTCCTCAATGGAAATTTATAGCACTAAACTCCCACATTAGTAAAATGGGAAGAACACATATAAACAATTTGATGTTGCACCTCAAACTTCTAGAAAAAGAAGAGCAAGTCAAGTCCAAAGCCCAAAGAAGGTAGAATTATAAAGATCAGAGCAGATATTAATGCAGTTGAAACTAAGAAAATAATACAAATATTTAATGAATCAAAGATTGGTTCTTGGGAAAGATCAAATAAAATTGAAAAGCCCCTAGCCAACCTTATCAAAAAGAGGAAAGAAAAACTTCAAAATCCATGCAATAAGAAATGAAAAAAGTGAAATCAGTACAGACCCTGTGGAAATTCATAAGATCATCAGTACCTACTTCAAAAACCTTACTCTCATAGATCTGATAACACAGAAGAAATGGACAGACTCCTAGAAACATATGAATCACCAAAGCTGAATCAAGATATAAAACTGCTGAATAACCCAATTTCAGTAAAAGAAATTGAAAATGTAATTAGAACACTGCCAACAAAGAAAAGTCCAGGCTTTAATGGATTAACTGCAGAATTCCACAAGAAATTCAAGGAAAACTTAATGCCAACACTCCTCAACCTCTTCAGTGAAATTGAAAAGGAAGCAATTCTCCTTACCTCATTCCTGTAAGCAAGTATTTCCCTAATACCAAAACCAGAAAAAGATCCAACCTAAAAAGAAAATTACAAGCCAATCTCTCTAATGAACTTAGATACAAAAATCCTCAATAAAATACTGGCAAATAGAATGCAACAAGTCATGAAGAAGGTATACACCATGATCAAGTGTGATTCATCACCGGAATGTAGGGATGGTTCAACACACGCAAATCAATAAACATAATATACCATATCAATAGAGCCAAAGACAAGAACCATGTGGTCATCACAGTAGATGCAGAAAAAACTTTCAACAAAACCCAACACTCATTCATGATAAGAACCCCACAGAAGATCAGAATAGATGGTCTTTACCTCAATCTGACAAAAGCTATCTATGAAAAACCAATAGCCAACATCTTATGAAATGGACAAAACTGAAAACTTCAATCTAAAATCAGGAATAAGACAAAGATATCCATTATTACCATTAAAATTCAACATAGTGCTGGAAACATTAGCAAGAGCAATTAGACAAGGAAGAGAATTAAAGGAATAAAGATAGGAAAGGAAGAAGTTAAATTATCATTATTTGCAGATGATATGAAACTTTACATAGAAAACCCCCAAAACTCCATTGAAAGTTTCCTAGACATAATAACCAAATTCAGTAATGTACCTAGATACAAAGTCAACACTCAAAAATCAATAGCATTCTTGTACACAAACAACAAGATTACTGAGAGAGAAATAAGAGAAACCACACCCTTTACCATAGCATCCAAATAAATAAAATACTTAGGAATCAATCTAACAAAGAACATAAAATATTTATACAGTGAAAAGTACATTACGCTGAAAAAGGAAATAAAAGAGGATTTCAGAAAATGGAAAAATATTCCCTGTTCATTGATAAGAGGAACAAACTGTGAAAATGGCCATTTTCCAAAATTGTTACACACACTGAATGCAATTCCAATCAAAATACCATTTGCATACTTCACAGATCTAGAGAAATCATTCCTAAAATTTGTCTGGAACCAGAAGAGACCTAGAATAGCAAATGCAATCCTGGGCAACAAGGCAAGGCAGGAGGCATCATAATCCCTGACTTAAAGTTATACTATAAAGCAACTGTGATAAAATCAGAATGGTTTTGGAATAAAAACAGACCTGAAGATCAATGGGGTAGATTAGAAGATGCAGGCACAACTACAAACACATTCAACCACCTCATCTTTGACAAACAGGCCAAACATGCACACTGGGAGAAAGATAGCCTCTTTTATAAGTGGTGCTGTAAAAACTGGTTTCCCATATGCTGAAAACTAGAACTAGATCCATGCCTATCACTGTGCACTAAACGAATGTCAAAATAGGTCAAAAATCTAAATATTAAAACAGCAACACTAAATCTACTGGAAGACAAAGTAGGTAGAAATTGACAACATATGAGTAGGCAGAAAGTTCATGAACAAAAATCATACTGCAGACAGAACCTCTCTGCGGGAAACAGCTCAGACACTAGAATTTACCACCATGGAGAAGACTGGATGAAAGGAGAAGGACTTGCACAATCCAGGAAGAAACTAAGGGAAAAGGAAAAGAAAAAACAAGAAAGAAAAGAAAAATGTGGATGGAAGGCTGGAGCCAGATGCACTCTCATAGGAGCCAGCCCAACTCACAATTGCAATGCTCTCATCGGAACCAGTCGGACCTGCAGTAGCGGTGCTCTCATTGGAGCCCCAGTCAAGCTGAAGTCAGGGGTTGGCAAGCCCAACAGAGAACAGAGCCAATGGGGAGACCCACTAACCCACAGTGAGTGCTCAGAATTTGCCCTCTGCCTCCCATGGAAGGAGGAAGGTGACCAACTGAATGACATATTGGTATTGGGCAGGATGGGCCTGAAGAAGGAATGGCAGTGACTTCAGTTGGTTGCTCCCTGCCCAGAGCTGATTGGTGGGATCTGATTGGGCTGGGTCATGCCCTGGCCAGGACCCAATAGCCAGGGATAAAATTGTCCCCAAAGTTGACCCAAACCAGTTCTGTCCCTGTGGCACACACTCATGTGGTGAAGGCCCCCACTGGTTGACTGGCTTAGAGGGGAGGGGCCAGTTATACCACCCCTGCTTGCACCTCAGTGACCAACAGCAAACTGGAGAGGGCAAAATCCCTAACTAGCATGCTTCATAACCAATACAGAAAGGGGTTGGGACCTTCACCATACACCTGTATAGAAGAAACAACAAACATGACAAGAGAAAGAAATAAGAAAAAGCCTCCAGCCAACCCAGGGAAATTGGGTCCAGAAGAGGTAAATGCAGAAGACATCAAGGGCAACAAACATGCAATATCAGACACAGCATCAGTTGACATAAAGAGATATTTTGTGACATTGTAGATGAGCTCAAAATTGAAATATTAATACAAGTAAAGTAAGATATAAGAAGATTAATAAAAGAAATGCTAAGCACCTGTCAAGACAGAAGAATAGAGGAACACAAAAAAAGGAGAGAAACTTTCAATGAAGAATATTAAAAAAAAAACTAGAATACATAAAACAGATTCAACAAGATTACCAGGAAATTAAAAACTCCACTGAAAGCTGGAAAAATTACCTGAAAGAAACTAGAGATAGATTAACAGAACTTGAAGATAGGCTTGCAATGTGTGACTGTGAAAGGAAAGATCTCTTAAAAATAACCAGGAAACAGGCAGTAATAATACAAAGGCTAGAAGATGACAAAAGGATCTATACATTAAAAATAAAAAATGTGAGTGAAGAAGTAGGGGTAAACACAAACAAAATCAAAGGCTATTCACAGAAATAATTAAGGAAAACTTCCCAAGCATAGGGAAAGGAAATGATATTCAGATGTATGGCATACAGAACTCCAGCCACCTACAACCAAAACAGAGCTACATCCAGACATGTAATAATCAAGATCCCAGAAATTCATCACAAGAATAGAATATTAAAAGCCATCAGAGAAAATAAACAGATCACCTATAAAGGAAAACCTATCAAAATCATGGCAGACTTCTCAACACAGACCATCAAATCAAGAAGAGCTTGGAGCAAAGTACTCCAAGCCCTAAAAGAAAATAACTTCCAACCCAGATTGATGTACCCTGCAAAACTGTCACTCAAAATCAATGGAGAAACAAGATGCTTCCATGAGAAAGAGGAATTGGGAGAGTTCGGGACCACCAGTACAACCCTATAAAAAATACTGAAGGACATTCTAGAGAGAGAGGAAAAAAAAACACCAGGGTTTCAGGAACAGTGGCAGAGAGGCCTCAATGAACAGGGGAGACAGCGAAATGAAGGAGAAAAGTAGACAACCAATTGAAGAAAAATAGCATAGCAGAAATGAGGCAGAGAAGATTGGCTAGAATCTCTAAATAGATGGCCTTGACACACTAAGAAAAAGAAACACAGGCAGAATAGATCAGGAGATAAGGTCCATCACGATGCTCTGTATAGGAAATATAATTAACCAGAAAGAAGGTTTATGGAATGAAAATCAAACATGAGAAAACAATGCTCTGTGTGACAGGGAACCAGAGGAAAAAAAGGGGCAGCTCATCCAGCACCTGAAGATAGGTTGGAAAGACATGAAAATTTTGTGCAATGGAGAACTACTCAGCTATAATGTAGGAAAACTTTGAGGCTTTTGTAGGTAAAGGAATACAATTTAAGATTAAGCTCAGGTGTAAAAAGGTTCAGAACCACTTAGGTAAATAGCGGGTTGCACCCCTAACCTAAAAACTAAAGGAGTTAGTGGGACCCAAAACATACAATGCACCCTGTGAAAGTGAAAGGGGAGGAATTGTCTAAAAAAGGAAGGCAGAGGACATTGTTAATATGTATCAGGATTTAAAATCCACATAATTCTTATTGCTCTGTTTATATTCTGTTTCAGGCTGTCTACTTCTACTAGACTTGAGGGCACAGGCAGCTATTCCAAAAATAGCAGGATATACAATGGTAACCATCTTTAATTTCCTAATAACTTAATCTGAAGCCCTGTTTTACTTACACTGCCTTATTATGACTGATCTTATTTGAATATGGTTTGTTAGATTGCTGTTTTGTATTGATGGATTTTATTCAAATCTGTTATGATTTGATGCTATCAAGTCTGAGAATATAGGCAAACACTCTGAAGAAGACAAGATTCACTAGGATAACCACTCTGGATTGACTATTACCTGCTTTTGAAGTTTTATAATGTCTCCAATGTGTTGTTTTTATTAATATTGTGATGTATTGCTATGTTCAATTATACTATGCCTGATGATGTAGACAATTCTATTGAAGATAACAAGAGACATCATAGTAACCACTGTAGATCACCATTTATTGTGGTTTTATATGACTTTTTCCTTTCTTTTTCTAGAAATTTGTTTTGTTTTGTCTTGTTTTGTTTTTCCCTCTAATACAGAAAGGATATATATATATGTAGAGACTCATGCATGCCTAGAACTTCTAAACAGTTTATGAGAAGTGATTATATAATGCACGATGAAATGAACAACTACTTTGAAGAAAAAGAGACGCTAAAGTACACAGTGCTGATTCTGCAGCATCATGATGTGAAATCCAGCAATACTATTATTCTTTGCTCAGAATGATTTTAGTCTGTTTTGTTTTGTTTTGTTTTGTTTTGTTTAATCTCAACATATATGAAGATATAGACAGCTATTTTGAAGAGAATGAGAGACACTATGACAGCCATTGTTGACTTCCTTATTGCCTAGTCTTGAAAACCTAAAATGCCTTCATCATACTGTTCAGATCAGTTTTATACTATGTTATTTTGTATGAATTCACTGTATGTGAAGATATGGTCAACTATTTGGAAAAAAATCAAGAGACAATATGATAAACAGTGAAGAACTCTGGTTGTCTGGCTTTGAAATCTGTGTCTCTTACATTGTTTTCTTATGTTCTATTTTGTTATGTTTAATTTTATCCTCTTTAAAATAAAAAAAATTAAAAAATCAAACTGCATGGAAACACTTCCCAGAATCAACAGCTGTGATCTTGTCTTGTTAAAAAGGTTTTGCACATCAAAGGAAATCTCCATAGAGTGAAAAGAAAACCTAAGAATGGGTAAAATATCTTAGCCAACTGTCCCTCAGACAAAGGACTACTATCTAGAACTTATAAAGAATTTTAAAAAATCTGGTCTCCAAAATTCAAAGACCCAATCCAGAAATAGGCATCTTAAATGAATACACACTTCTCAGATAAAGAAATACAAATGGCAAATAGATATATGAAAAAATGTTCAACATCAGTGGTCATTTGAGAAATGCAAATTAAAACAACACTGAGATTCCATCTCACCCCAGAAAGGATGGCCAAGATCAAGAAATCAACCAACAACAAATGTTGGAGGGGAAGTGGGGAAAAGGAACAATTCTCCACTCTTGGTGAGAGTGTAGACTGGTACAGCTACTGTGGAAATCAATGTGGAGCTTCCTCAAAAAGCTAGGATTAGAGTTTCTATTTGACCCAGCTATCCTGCTTCTGAGCACATTCCTAGAAGATTTGAAAACATCACACAACAGTGATATATGTGCACCCATATGTACAGCAGCACAATTTGTAACAGACAAATCTTGGAAATGGCCCAAGTACCCATCAATCATGGATTGAATAAAAATGATGTGGTATTTTTATGCAATGGAGTACTACTCAGCTATAAAATAAGATTGCATCGAGACTTTTATAAGTAAATGGGTGATACTTGAGACCATACTCATAAGTGAAATAAATCAAACTCACAAGTGTAAATACTGTATTGTCTCCTTAGTGTAAGAAATTGAAAAATTATATATGCTCCAAAATCTACAATGACTACTGTGTAAGGATAAGAAACTGTTCAAAGTGGAAAAGTAATTAAATAAGGGAAAGGAGGGAAGAAGGAAGAGAAAAAGAAGACATAAATTTGTGTGTGTGTGTGTATGTGTGTGTGTGTGTGCTTGTGTATGATGACTAAACTGACTATGCTACTAATTGTATTAGTCATTGGAAAATATCAGTTAATACTCATGTTTAGATCAATTTTATATGTCTACATCTGCTAATCTAAGCAACCCTCTTGAAGGTAGCAATATACCATATTAAAATCATTGTCAAATTCTTATTATCTTGTTTTGTAAACCTACATTGTTATTGTATTTGTTTATTGTTGTTTGTTTTTCTGTATTGCTTTTTTTGTTTTTCTTTTCTGTATCTTTTTAATTTTAAGTAAAAAAGGAAAACACAGTGTAAAAATATTTGATTTGAAATATGTCCTCCAAGTGTTCAAAGGAATGAAATGCATGCAAAGTATTTATTTTAAACTCTGATTTAACTTTTCAGAAAAGAAAATCTGAGGACTATGCATATGAGATAGAGGCAATGAAATGATTTCTAAGTTAAATTTTTTTTGTATTAAAATGGTAGTTTTTCCTCAGTGTTATTTGGAGATAGTACATTGTGCAGAAATATTACCAGGAGGTCTCCGATCCAGCTTCTGAATAATTGAACTATTATGTCTTGAAGTCATCATTAGTATTTAACCATTATTTGTATCAACTAACTGATTATCCCCTTGTCATCTCTAACTAAATGATTTAAGTTTAGTTCAAATTCATATTTGGAAGATAAGTATTTGTACAACTGAGGTTATTAAAAAAAGAATTTAATCTCATATAGACATTAAAGTGGAGTGCTGACAAATTTAAATGATGGTAATTTAATGAAAATAAGTCTATAGGTACCAAAGTTGAAGACCTTAGACAGAATATTTTATATTTGAATAAAGTAGGTTTGTATGTGTGTTCAAATTAAATCACTCATCTTTTCATCACACTTTGTGTACTGCAACCAAAAGCACAGAATCCATTGTCTTGGTTAAACCTTGTCTATCTTTATGGTGTGGAATTACTATTTGGATAGTGCAATCAGGATAGGCTTATGTGATAAGGTTACAGTTGAACAGATATTTAAAGATTTGAGGACATGAGATTTATGAATATTTTGGGGAGCATCAGGGGTGGACATGTTGAAGACAACTACCCAAGGAAAATAATAATTATAAAGAAATATGATTTGACAAAGTAAATAGTGATAGCAAATACCATGTCTCAAGAGACTGTCATTCAGACTGTAAAATCTAAGTACAGATATACAAAGGAGAGCAAAACTGAGTTTTACTGCAGTACAATATCTCTTTTTGATCAAAGCTCAGAATAGAAACTACTCCTTTTCTCTTTGTGTGCTCTGCCCTCCATCTTACTCTTGAAAACTTAGATTTATTTACCTTTTTAAAGTTTTTTTTTGGTTTCAAGTTATTTGAATACAATATCTAATCATGCCATTCTACATACACACTCATGCCCTTACCATGAGTCATATTGCCAAGATTCAGTCATATTATTCAGCCTCTATTGAAGCATTAGAGTGAAAGCACATTGCTAAGGAAACAGCAAGTTTAGATGGAATAGGAAAAGAGGTTTTTTTGAGCAAATAATTTTCATGTTACATAGCTTTGCCTAGTTATTATCAGAATCCCTGTTTTTTTCTCAGTATTTAGAGAAATGCTTTCTGTTAGGTCTGGAAGACTTCTTTGAATGATGATTGCTCTAGTCTTCTTAAATAGCAAAGTGAAGACATGATTAGCTATAAGAAAGAACTTCCTCAAAATAAGGGTTTTGTTTTATTAAAAAAAGGAATTGGCACATAGCTGTAGAAATTAGAGTTTGAAGGAATGGTAGAATTTTGTGTGTGTTCAATGTTCTCATTTTACCCTTGTTTGGATGGAGGCCCTGCACTGGTAGGTGAAATTGAGCATGGCATTGTGTTGAGTGCCTTCTGTGTGGCAAATATTGTGCTGGATACCATCAAGTATATATCTTATAACATCAGCTCTACAATCCTGCAAAGCATTATGTGTTAGCATTTTTGTGTTTTCCTTCAAAATGTATTCTCTACCTATCTTCACTTTCTTTGCTTTGGAGGCTGACTTCTGTGTACCTTGTTAACCAGAACTATTTTGTTAATAGCACTTGAAGTCTGGAGCTCAGCAGGTGAAAAGTGAAAAGTGGCATGGTCATTATCTCTCTAGCTCCTTTTTGTCCAGGTCCCAGATTAGCTGTGGTTGCATTTCTCCTTTGAAGGCCTTTCCTGTTACATCTACAGCATTAAAAATTAACTCCATTATCAAGCAATCCCTTTTTTTTCCTCCAGTAGACATGGGTTGGGAACAGCAAGCCTTAAGGAAGGCAATTTTGGCTTCCTCTTTGGAAATTGTGGTGTTCTTCCATTACTCATCAAAGTCTTCTCTCTTGTCCATACATTTATTAATAGTGCTTTCTTGAAATTATTTCATTTACCTAAATTGGAGGCACTATTTCTTTTCTGCTACTTCTGTAACATTCATTTGTACATTCCCTGTTTTACAAAGATGAAATATGAGACTCAGGTTGATTTGTACAAAGTCCCCACATAATTTGTCAGAGTCAGGATTTACGACAAATTTTACCTGACTGAAGATTTTGTTATTTTAAAGTTGCTCATGGATATAGCCAGTGGTGTGGTAGATAGTGTGTATGTGTGTGTCCATCATTGTTAGCTTTGATTTCTATATTTTTGAGCAAAAAAATCATAATTTTTTTCTCAACATGAGTTTGTAAATTCAATTCTAATTACATTAAACAAGAAATCTTGCTTTGAAAGAAAGTAGATTAAAGGAAATTACAAGAAACTGCCAGGTTTTAAAGCTAAATGTTACTATGGGTAAGGTGCTTAAAAAGACATACTTGCTTTAATAGGGCATATAGTTTAGAGCAACAGATAGATTCAAGTGAATAGTTACCCACATAAAGGTAAAGTTGTGACTGTGATTAACAAATGCTCATATAAAAGAGGCACTGGAGCACAAGAATTAGGTAAAAAGTATTTAACCTAGTAATGGAGTGCTACAGATACTTTAAAAAAGTGATACTTCAGAAGAAGATCTGCTTCTGCCTGCTTGGTGCCACCACCAGAAGGCCCTTTCTTCCACACACCCAGCATGGGCTGAGGGAGACAGACATATCCACCTCTGCATACTGTGCACCACCACAAAAAGGCCACATCCTGAAGGCAGCCAGTGGGCAGAGAGAACCAGCAGGTCCGCCTTCACCTTTAGGGAGCTGCCACCAGAAGGTTCCTTCCTGCAGGCAGCCAGCAGGAGCAGGGACACACTGCCAGGTAAGCCCTGTGCATCTATAGGCCACCATTTGAGTTCCTTGGTTCCCTCAGGCAGCCATCTCCCACTGGCAGAATCAGACAAACACACCCCTATGTATCTGCAGCCATCGTTGGAGTCCCAATGTAGATGCACAGGCTGAGAGAAGCATCCCCACCTCAATGCACCTCTGATCATCAGCAAAACCACAGTGTAGCAGCATAGGTCTGGAGAAGCCCACTCTATGTCCTGCTAACTTCCTGTAAATCTGGAATTAGAGGAACCCAGGTGCCTATCCCATCCCCCTACACTGCCTAGGGGCAGCCAGTGTGGAAAGTGCTTGGGGCCCCACAATCAGATTGTTGGAAGGAACCCAGGAGAATGTCAAGACAAAGGAGCAAAAGGCAAACTTTGACCTCTAACCCACACAAAATAAGTCTAGAAGATACAATCATGGAAGAAAATGGAAGTCACACCTAAAATCTTTGAGAAGATAGCAACTGAAGTAAGGAAACAACTTAATGAGACTGTAAAAGCAGTAAAATTAGAAATAATGTCTCAGGTAAAAGAAGAAATCACAAACACTGAAAGAGTTATTCAGCAAGTCTAAAGAAGACATAGACAATTACCACCTCCTATACACAGAAAACATCAGGCAGAGTGAGGAGTGTGCCAAAAAAGACTCCCCCAACTTGAAGAAAATCAAAAGGGCTTATGAGACACACAGGCATACAATAGGAACACAGTACAGCCTCAGCCAACACAAAAAATATAGACAGGGAAATCTGATGACCTGGAATAACCTGAAGATAAAGTAACAGCAGGAACTAAAAGTTGACCTACATCAATACTATTAGGCTAATCAGTCCAAGAAGAATATAGGATTTACCCAATAGACCCTGCAGTGGGAAATCTGGTGACTGGCCTACCTATTCATTGTGGGACCTAGAAATTGGACAAACATCAACCTTACACTAGGACCCTAAGATATACACCACCAATTGTTGACACTAGTGGGACTGAAAGACCAAACACTAACTCAAAAGGGAAAAATGGCAAAACAAAAAAGCAAAATGCAATCTCAAACATCTAGTTCACCAGGAGCAAGTACAGGAGACATTGAAATAGAGGACTCCAAAAGTAACACACCAGAAATCTCTGAAAAGATAGCACATGAAATAAAAAAAAACCCACCTCCATGAGGCTATAGAGGAAATCAAATTAGAAGTACTCACCCATGTAAAGATAGAAATAACAACCTTAGTAAATGAGTTGTTGAATACAGCTAAAGAAGAAATAGAGAAAAAAGTACAGGAGCATAGGAAATTGATTGAAACCTTGAATGAACAATATAGAAAACAAGCAGAATTCATGAAATAAACTCAAAGAGACATCAAAGAAACAAAATATTCTATTCAAACTGTGCAAAACAGTTTAAATGAAACTGAGGATAGGATTTCAGACCTTGAGGACAGGATTGCAATTAGTGATCATGAAAGGATAGAACTTTTAAAAATAACAAAGCAGCATGAAATGACAATTTTACAGTTTCAAGATGACACCAAAAAAAAAATATAAGGTTAATAGGCACCAGTGAAGAAGCAGGAGTCAATGCAAATGACATAGCCAAAATATTCACAGAAGTAATAGCAGAAAATTTCCCAAACATGGGAAAAAATCTCATATGCAGATAAGTGAGGCATGTAGAACACCAAACAGCCACAATCAACATAAATCCACACCCAGACACATAATAATTAAGATCTCAGACATACAAAATAAAAACAGAATACTAAAAGCTGTTAGAGAAAAGACACAACTCATCTATCAAGGAAAGCCCATTAGAATCACAGCAGACTTTTCAGAACAAACCCTCAAGTCAAGAAGAGCTTGGAGTGAAGTATTTAAAGCCCTGAAAGAAAACAAATTTCAAACCAGGCTGATATACCCAGAAAAATTTCATTAAAAAATTTAATGGAAAAACAAGATATTTCCATGACAAAGAATGACTGAAGAAATTCATGTCCACCAAACCAACCCTAGAAAGAATACTGAAAGATATACTAGATAGAGATAAAAATGACTACAACCCCCAGAACAACAACAGAAATAAACCACCAGGTAGAACAAGCAATTAAATAAGGTGAAAAGCAGAAAGCAAACAACTGGAAAATAACACAGCAAATTCGAGCCAGTACATATCAGTGATATCCATAAATGTAAATGGCCTCAATTCACCTATCAAAGAAATAGATTGATAGAATTGATCAAGAAACAAGATTCCACAATAGGTTGTATACAAGAAACACATCTGACCCAAAAGGAAACTTATAGTCTAAAAGTCAAAGGATGGAAAACAGTATTCCATACAACAGGAACCTAGAAAAAAGCAGAGGTAACTATTCTATTTGCAGACAATGTGAACTTTAAACCTAAAATGATTAAAAGAAATAAAGATGGTCACGACATACTTGTTAGTGGAAAAATTCAAGAGGTAGAACAATTATAAATTGCAACCAACTATATAAGACAGATACAATGGACATGAAAAACCAAATACACAAGAACACTATTATAATAGTGGATCTTAACAGCCAATTGTCACAAAGAGATAGATTAACTAGACAAAAAGTTAGTGAAAAAATAATAGAACTGAATCATACTTGTGAGCAATTGGACTTAGTAAATTTTTATGGAGTATTCCACCCAACCACATCAGAATATACATACTTCTCAGCTGCGCATGGGACATTCTCCAAAATAGACCATATATTATCCCATAAAACATTCTTAAGTAAATGCAAAGGTATTGAAATCATCCCATTCTTAATATCTGACCCTAGCACACTGAAATTGGAAATTAATGGCAAAAGACATGGCAAAACATGCATAAATACATGGAAATTAAATAACAACCTCTTGAACAACCAGTGGGCTACAGATGAAATTAAAGAAGAAATAAAACAATACCTACAATTCAATAAAAATACAGAAACAACATACTGTAATCTGTGGGATGCAATGAAAGTGGTCTTAGGAGGGAAGTATATAGCAATAAATTGACATATCAAGAAAACAGAATGAGGAGGAGCTAAAGATGGCCAATCAGTGATCAACAAAATACAAAGCCTCCCAGGAGAAACAACTCATATGCCAGAATAAAACATCCTGGAAAGACACAGAGGGAGATGGAAAATCTCTTAAAAATAACCAGGAAACAGGCAGTAACAATACAAAGGATAGAAGATGACAAGAGAATCTACAATTTAAGAATAAGAAATGTGAATGAAGAAGCAGGAATACAAACATGTGAATTACAAAGGCTATTCATGGAAATAATTAAGGAGAACTTCCCAAGCATGGGAAAAGAAAATGGCATTCAGTAATGTGAGGCATACAGAACTCCAGCCACCTACAACCAAAACAGATCTACACCCAGACATATAATAATCAAGATACCAGAAATTAAATATAAAAACAGAATATTAAAAGCTGTCAGAGAAAAGAAACAGATTATATATAAAGGTAAGCCCATCAAGATCATGGCAGACCTCTCAACACAGACCATCAGATCAAGAAGAGCTTGGAGTGAAGTATTCCAAGCCCTGAAAGAAAATAACCTCCAGCCCAGATTGATGTACCCTGCAAAGCTGTCACTAGAAATTAATGGAGAAACAAGATGCTTCCATGACAAAGAGGAACTGGGGGAGTTTGTGACCATCAATCCAACCCTACAGAGAATACTGAAGGACGTTCTAGAGAGAGAAAAAAATACCAGGATTTTAGGAACAGTGGCATAAAGGCCTCAATGAGTGGGGCAGGCAGTAGAATGAAGGAGAAAAGTAGACAAACAAAGGTGTAAAAATGGCATAGCAGAAATGGGGCAGAGAAGGATGGCTAGAATCTCTAATATAGATGGCCTTGATACACTATATTGTTAATGGTGCACCAGGATTTAAAACCCACATTACTCACACTACTCTGCTTAGATGTATTATATTCTGTTCCAGTCATTCTACCTATACTAGATTTGAGGGCACAGACAGTTATCCCGAAAATAACAGGACATAGCATGGTAATCATCCTTAATTTCCTATTAACTTAATGTAAAGCTCTGTATAACCTACACTGTTTTACCATGACTGATAATATTCAAATCTGGTTAGATAGCTGTTTTGTATTGATAGATTTTATTCAAAGCTGCTATGATTGATAGTATCAAGTATGAGAGTATAGGCAACTGTACATAAGATGACAAGATTCACTAGACTATCCACTCTGGTTTGATTATTACCTGCCTTTGAAGTTTTATACTGTCTACAATGTTTTATTTTTACTAATATTTTTATGTACTGCTATATTCAATTATGCCTGATGACATAGACAATTCTATTGAAGATAATAAGAAATAACACAGTAATCATTGTAGATCTCCTTGTACTGTGGTTTTATGACTTTATAGTTTCATGTTTTTATAGGAATTTATTTCATTTTGTCTTGCTAGGTTTTGTTTTTCCCTATGATACAGAAAGAATAGAAGTACATGTAGAGATTCATGCATCCATAGTTGTCTACAGTCTCTTTGCTTATCTACTTTGTATGCTTTAATTTTGTATATTGAACAACTATTTCTTACAGGACAATATGCAGTTTATCAACTAGTGATTTCTTACTATTTATCTTTTTTTGAAATTCTGTATTATCTCTACCCTTTACATTTTTTTTCTCTTTAAATAAAAAAAATTAAAAAAGAAAACAGAATAAGCACAAATAAACAACCTAATGCTCCATCTCAAGCTTTTAGAAAAAGAAGAGTAAGTTAAACCCAAAGCTCATAGAAGAGAGGAAATTATAAAATTAGAGTGAAAATCAATGCAATTGAAACTAAAAAAAAACCACAAAGAACTAATGAATCAAAACCTGGGTTTTTTTGAGAGAATAAACAAAATTGACAAACCCCTAGGTAATGAAGAAAGAAAAAAATAAATAAAGAAAAAGAAAGAAAAAAACACCCCAAATTCATGCAATAAGAACTGAAAAGGGGGAAATTACCACAGATCCCATGGAAATTCAAAAGATTATGAATACCTACTTTGCAAATCTCTACTCACATAGAGTGGAAAACACAGAGGAAATGGACAGATTTCTAGAAACATATGAACTACCAAATCTCAACCAAGAAGATATAGCAATTTTAAACAACTCAATATCAGCTATTGAAATTGAAAATGTAGTTAAAAACTTACCAACAAAAAAAGCCCAGGTCCTGATGGATTTACAGCTGAATTCTGCAAGAAATTTAAAGATTTGATGCCAATATTCCTTAAGCTCTTCAATGAAATTGAGAAGAAAGCAATCTCCCCTAACTCATTCCTGGAGGCAAGTATTACTCTGATACCAAAAGCAGAGAAAGTCCCAGCTAAAAAGGAGAATTATAGGCCAATCTCACTAATGAACATTGATGCAAAGATTCTCAATAAAATATGGCAAATAGAAAGCAGAAAATCATCAAGAAGATTATGCATCATGACCAAGTGGGGTTCATTCCAGGAATGCAGGGATGGTTTAACATATGCAAATCAATAAATGTGATACACCACATCAACAGAGCCAAAAACAAAAATCACTTGGTCAACTCAATAGATGGAAAAAAAGCTTTTGATCATGAACACATGTTCATGATAAAAACCCTTCAGAAATTCAGAATACATGGTGTCTTATAAAGGTCTATGACAAACCAACAGCCAACATTATACTAAATGGGCAAAAACTGAAAGCTTTCACTTTAAAATTAGGAACAATACAAGAATATTCACTATCACCACTCCTTTTCAATATACTTCTGGAAACACTAGCCAGGGCAATCGGACAAGAGAGAGAAATAAAAGGAATAAAGATAGGAAAAGAAGAAGTTAAATTATCACTATTTGCAGATGACATGATACTCTATATAGAAGACGCAAAAAAACTCCATTAAAAGACTACTAGAAGTAATAAACAAATTCAGCAGTGTAGCTGGATACAAAGTCAATGCTCAAAAATCAATAGCATTGCTGTACACAAACAAAAAACTCACCGAGAGAGAAATTATGGAAAAATCACCCTTTATAATAACATCTAAAAAAATGAAATACTTAGGAATCAACCTAACTAAAAATGTAAAAGACCTATATCCTGAAAATTATACTATGCTGAAAAAGGAGATTGAAATGGATATTAGGAAATGGAAAGATATTCCTTGCTCTTGATTAGGAAGAAACAACAATGTGAAAATGGCCATACACCCAAAACTTTTATACAGATTTAACGCAATCCCAATCAAAATACCATTGACATACCTCACAGATCTAGAGAAAACACTCCTCAAATTCATTTTGAAACAGAAGAAACCTAGAATAGCAAAGGCAGTTCTGGGCAACAAAGGCAAGGCAGAAGGCATCTCAATTCCTGACTTGAAATAGTACTATCAAGCCACAGTTATAAAATCAGCATGGTACTGGCAAAGAAATAGACCTGAGGATCAATGGAACATAGTAGAAGATGCAAGCACAACTACAAAGGCACTCAGCCCCCTGATATTGACAAAGGCAGTAAACATGTCCACTGGAAGAAGGATAGCCTCTTTAATAAATTGTGTTGGAAAAATTGGCTCGCCACATGCCGAAGACTAAAACTAGATCCATGCCTATCTCTATGCACAAAACTAAAGTCTAAATGGATCAAAGACTTAAATATTGAAACAGAAACACTAAATCTATCTGAAAATAAGGTAGGTAGAAGTCTTGGAGACATAGGGTTAGGCAGAGAATTCATGAACAAAACACAAACTGTACAGGAAACACTTCGAAGACTCAACTGGGATATCATATTATTAAAAAGTTTCTGCACTTCAAAAGAAATCACCAATAGAGTGAAAAGATAACCCACAGAGTGGGAAAGAATTTTAGCCAGCAACCCCTCAGACAAAGACTTATATCCAGAACATATAAAGAATTAAAAAACATCAAGCCCCCCAAATTCAAAAACCCTCTCCAAAAATGGGCATCTGAGATGAACACACATTTCTCAGATGAAGATATACAAATGGCAAATAAATACATGAAGAAATGTTCACCATCACTGGTCATTTGAGAAATGCAAATTAAAACAACATTGAAATGTCATCTCACTCCAGAAGAATAGTTGCCATGAAGAAATCAACTGATAACAAATGTTAGCCAGGCTGCAGGGAAAAGAAACACTTCTCCACTGTTGGTGGGAATATAGACTGGTGCAACCACTGTGGAAATCAGTATGGAGAATTCTCAGAAGACTAGCATTGGAAGTTCCATTCAATCCAGCTTTTCCCCTCCTGGGTATTTTCCCCAAAGAACTGAAAAGTTCATATCACAGTGATAAATATGTCCCCATCTTCAGAGCAGCACAATTTGTAATAACTAAATTTTGGAAACAACCAAGATGCCCATCAACCACAGAGTGGATGAAAAAGATGTATTTTTATACAATGAAATATTACTCAGCTATAAAAAAGGATGAACTTGAGGCCTTCATAATTAAATGGAGACAACTTGAGACTATCCTCATTAGTGAAATAAATAAGAATCATATTTATAAATATCACACTGTGTCTCTAGTGTAAAAAGTAATAAGAAATGTAGGAGTAATAAAACTCAAAATGTGTAATTGCTATTGTAAAAAAGAGAGGAAAAGAAAGTGCTCTAAGGAATATTAAGGAAACAAACATACTGCATGTATGTTTGTGTAAAATAGATGACCGTATTACTGAATCTTTGTTGGATCATTGAGCAGAGCTGTTTTCAGTCTCACTGTTTGAATGTCTACTATGTATGCTTTAATTTTGTAACTTGAACAACTATTTCTAAGAGGACAGTATGCAAAATATCAACTAGTGATTTCTTACTGCTTATTGTTTTGAAATTCTGTATTATTTCTACCCTTTTTCTGTTTTGTTTTTTTCTCTCTTTAAATAAAATTTTAAAAAGAGTGATAGGTGTTGATGAAAAAGCAGGGGTCAACACAAATGAGATTAAAAGGATATTCACAGAAGTAGTAGAAGAAAACTTCCCAAACATGGGGAATGGATCTGCCATGCAGATAAATGAGGCATATAGGAATCCAATTAGCCATAATCCAAGTAAATCTACACCCAGACATATAGTAATCAAGATCCCAGAAACTCAACACAAGAATAGAATATTTACAGCTGTTAGAGAAAAGAGACAGATCACCTATAAAGGAAAAGAAATCAGAATCACAGCAGAGTTATCAACACAAACCATCAGATCAAGAAGAGTTTGGAGTGAAATGTTTCAAACCCTGAAAGAAAACAACTTCCAACCCAGATTGATCTATACTTCAAAACTATCTTTCAAAAAATAAGATACTTCCATGACAAAGAACAACTGAAGGAATTCATGACTACAAAACCAACCCTATAGAGAGTGCTAAAGAATATTCTAGAGGGAGATAAAAATGACTATGTTTCCAGGAACAGCAGCAGAGGAAGATCACCAAACAAGACAGGCAATTAAATGAAGGGGAAAAGTGGAGGGCCAACAACAGGAGGATAACATGGACAAATCAACGTATTCTGGTTGTAACCATTAATGTAGATGTCCTGAGGTCAGCAATAAAAAGAAAACAGAGAGTGGATCAAGAAACAAATTCCACTGGTACATTGTACATAAGAAACACATTTAACTGGAAAGGAAATTCATAGACTAAAAATCAAAAGACAGAAAACAATTGTTCCATGTGACAAGAGACAAAAAAAAAAAAAGCAAGAGTAATTTTCCCATCAACTGTGGAATGGATAAGAAATATATGGTATTTTCATGCAGTGGAAAGCTACCCAGCTATAAGCTCAAGACTCCTGTAGGTTAAATAGACGCAACTGGAGATCATGTTCATGGTTGAAACAATTCAAACTCATACAAGTGAATCCTAGCATAAGTACAGGAGTTAATGAGATCCAAAAGCAAAATAGTTCATGTAAGAGCAAGGGGGAGGAAACACCTGGAAAGGAAAGTGGAAACTATGGTCAATTTCTTATTGTTTTATCTTGAACTCTTGCATTGTTTACACAATTTTGTTAGGTTTGGCTTTGCTCTGTCTTGTTTTATTAGATTTTATGCTGTCAGATGATAGGGGAAGCTATTCTGAATATAATGGGATATATTATGGTAATCATGGTTTCCTATTAAAGCTTTCCATGCTTTAAAGTCTTATAATGCTTTTATTTATTGGTTTGATTGGTATTATTCCATTTTGTTTGATTTTATTATGTGTGATGTTATGAACAGCTATGTTAAAGAAAACAAGACATTATGGTAGCCATTGCTGATTTACTATCATCTTGTTTTGAAGTCCTACCATGCTCTTGTTCTTCTGTTTTGATTGGTTCTATCCTGTTGTGTTTTATTTGATTTTATTATATGTGATGGTATAGACAATTTTTTCAGGAAAATGAGAGTAGCCATTGTTCATTTCTTATTATTTGGTTTTGAAGTCCTGTAATGGTTTCACTCTTTTGAATGGTTTTATACTATTTTGTTATGTTTGATAGTATTGTATATGAAAGTATGCTCAAATATTTTGAAGAAAAGGGACCTTATGGTAGCTACTGTTGATGTCTGGTTGGCTTGTTATGAAGTACTGTGTTGCTTGCATTGTTCTGTTCTGATTTGCTTTGTTCTGTTCTCTTTTGTTTCATTCTCTTTAAAAAAAATTTTAAAAAGTGATACTTCAATCATCATGTGAAGAATTGAGTAGGCACTGAAGAGTTCTTGCCAAATGGAAGCTAAAATACTCAGTCAACAAAACTGCTTTGTTGCTAACATTCAGAAAATTTTATTTCTTAATAGTGACTTAGCTCATATCATTGTTTTATCCAGTTACTGAGATGATGTACCCTTGCCCTAAAGGATATGCTAGCTCTGAAGACATGAGCTGGTGAAGCCACATGGCAACCTTGGATACTGACAAAGACAGCTCGTAAACACAGACATTCTATTGATTATTGCTACCAATAGGGACCTCAGAGACAATATGATCTAGCTTTTGTATTTAACAGGGAAAAAAACCACCCTGCCATCACCATAATCTGTAGAAATTCATGTGGAGGAAACACAAGTAGAGGAGACAATTTGATTTCACCAGCTTCTCATGCTTACAGACCGGGGAGATATTCAAGTGGAAGGAAATGAATTTTTGATAATGGAAATATTAATTCTAGGGTGCTTTATTGGTTTATAAGGATTTTTTGGTAAATCAACTTTTATGCCATTGTAGGTTGTTCTGGTTTTGTTTCAAGGCCTAAACAGGTGAGTCTAAGTTTCTAAATATGATTTCATAATTCACTTTACTGTTATAGACTAATTCTTCATTGGGTTTTTTAAAAAAAAATCTTAAATAATACTTGCTTATAATAATTTCTGTCATTAAAAACTGGTTCACAATAGGGAAAATGAGATTTTTAATTATTCTACTCTTAGAACTGATATTCCTTGATGTCCAAACTAGAGGAAAGTGTGAAAGAAAAATAAAAGTAATCTGTCTCTTATTATTGCTTGATAAGAAAAGATTCACATTTGGTCTCTGATCTACTTGACTAAAAATAACAAACTTTTCAAAAATTTAATGTGATTTTTATTTGGAATATTTTTACATTTACAGAAAAGCTGTGAAGGTATAATGTGTTCTCATACTCCTCTCATCTAGTTCAATGATATTTTACTCAAGCTCTTTAAACTAAATATATAAATATATCTTTAAATAAAATGTGGAGAGTTAGTCAGAGTGCAGTGGCACATGCTTATCATACCATCACTATGGACACTGAGGCAGGATGATCAAAAGTTCAAAGCCAGCCTGCACTACCTAGTGAGACCTAGGCACAAAAAAACCCTAAAACTGAAATGAAAACAAACAAACAAACAAACAAACAAAATGAAAGGTTTCCCAAAGGAAAACTTTTCTGTTACAGAAAATGTCAGAAAAAAATTATCATATAAACCACACACAGTTCAGACAAACATAATTTCTTCCTACAAAAGATCTGTCTGTATATGATCATAATCAAGCAAAAATGGGCAAAAATTGTACAAATGAGAAGAATAAAAGGAAAGGAAGTTCAGAGTGTAACAGTATATGTTTCTATCATATGTATGGAAATTTTATTCTCTCCATTCTTCAGAATATTTGTACATTTGGAGTTTTAGTTCTATATATGAATATCTGCATCTAGTTTACAAGAAGGAAATCATTTGATGTTTCCCAGAATATCTCAGCTGATCTTTAGCTTTGGCATAGAGTAAGACAGTAATTTACACATTTGGCATATTACCCCATGGAATCTTTCCTCTATGTCTTTGCTAGCAAATGTGCTAGATTTTATCTTTTGCCAATAAGACCTCTCAAAATATATTTGGAATTAAAATATATATTTATTTACATATTATTTTTAGGCATACTATATAGTGTGAGTATCTGTAATCCAAAAATCTGATACAAAATGCTCCAAAATCTGAAATTTTCTGAGGGTGAACAAATGAAAAATGTCACACCCACCCTCATAAGATGGAATTTGACCAAAACGCACAAAATTTTTAAAAAATATTATTAAAAATTACTTTCAAGCTATGTGTATATGTTATAAATGAAACATAAATGCATTTCATATTTAGCCACAAGGCTCATTCCCAACATATATCATGTATATTGAAAATATTCCAAAATCTGATATTCTTGTGGTTTCAAGCATTTCAGATGTTTCTCTATGTTTATGTATATATTATATTTTTCCTGCCTTTCATAACTATGTTATTATTTTTGAATATGAGCAGGTAAGATTCCAAATGAAGTAGTCAAGGGAACCATAGCCTGAATGACTTTAAAATGCTTTACATTTCTCTGCAAATTTTGGGGAAAAGTCTGAAAATAATTTTACATATGATAAATGAATGCAATCACACTGTCTTTTGTAGCTATTATTTTCTGTTCTTGACCTTGAGCCAATTTTCATTCTGTTGTTTACAACTCTTTCCAGTAGACTGACTTTATAGTATTTGCAGCCAGATGTGGTCCCTGAAGAGATATTAGAGGAACAGTTTAACGGTTAGTGAGTTACACTGGGATCTGAGGTTGCTCAGGCAGAACAGGACACAATTGTCCAGACTAGTTGCTCAGGGAGTGAGGTTGTCTGGATGGTGTAAGTTTAACTTAATAGCTTTGGCAATGGCCAAAGGCAGTGGTTAAAGAATGTCTTAGAGAGGGAGAGATAAAGGGACTACTTCTCTGGAGTTTCATTGTAGTTCATTTGCTTATAATTTCCATCTTATCCTTAACAACTTGGAACCCTATTGTAGTTTTAGGGATTATGGAGCTTTGAAAAGGTAAGAGGAAGATCATTAACAATTACCTGAGAGTTCAGTGTCTCTGAGCAATAACACTGGTTGGTTGTGAATATAATATAGAAGTGGGATATTTGTTCTTAGATATTTTAGTGATATACTTTCATCCCATTACCTCTTTCCTTTCCATAAGGAAAATTTCATATTGGAATAAATAAGGCTAGAATGTCCAAAGGGGAGTTTTAACAGTAAAAGCATATAGTGATTTTGCTTTTCTTCACTATAAATATTTATATTTTAAGACATAATCCAAACTCCATAATAAAAGATTTTAAAACAGCCATGTCTGAGAAGAAATCTGTGTGGGGATAATGGAAGATAACTCAAAAACCTAAAAGGAATTTGCTTATGTGTTTTAGATCTAGCTTCACTTTCCTTTTGTCATGGTTTGGTGAAAGTTCACTAAGGTATAGATATATGATTAGGATAGTGTAGGAGGTACTTTTATGTAGAAATAATATTAATCGTGCTACTGCCAAAAAGGTGGAGGTTTTAAAATAATTTATTATTTAATAAAAATATGGGATGCTCTAAAGCTCAGTTGCATTAGTTAGAGGAAAAATCCACTCATGGACATAGACTATGATCTTAATGAAGGGCCAGACATATTAAAAGGCCTTGATATTGATCCTAAGAAGATACTAAAGGAGGGAACTATCAGTGGATGTACTAGGAAAATTCATCATCTCATCAAGTGGCAAAAAAAACCTTGAAACATTATGCATAAGCAGGCTCACTGGCATCAGTTTGAGTTAAAGAGAATTTGTTATGAAGTTAAGATTAGCATTTTCAACAAAGTTCAGGTACAATTTTTAAAACAGAGTAGAAGTGTTATAAATGACTTTTATTTTGAGTGATTTAAGAAATGACTTCCAAGGAGTGTTAATATTACTATTTCATGAATTGTATCATAATTAGTGTGGTAGGTAGAATGCTCCAACCTAAGTTCTAAAATATTTGTACCTAAAGGTTTATAACTTTGTTTAAAAAGAAAGGACAAAAAGATCAGATAACATTACTTTAGCTTAGATAAGTTACTTATTCATTCACTCATTTTACAAACATTTGTTGAAAGCAGATTATGTGTCAGAATTGGAAACAGGCACATTTTGGTGAATTGTAGGAATGCTGTACTTCTCAGAGGGTGGTCAGACTTTTGACATTTAGGGAAGAAGCCCTTCTAGAAGAGAGCGTTTGGGTCTTGGTCACAACTTCATGGTGGTGCAGGCAAGAATAAACTCTTATGTAGAAAGATAGTGGCTTATCTAGAGATGCCTTACAAATATTCTGTGGATATTTAGGGATGGTTTCATAACTTGCTAATTTTAAATGCTGTTTTAAAATATTAGTTCCTCATTTATTTCCAAGAAAGTTCTTCAATTTTCATGTGATGTGCACACATTCATGGATATCTCAAGAAAAAAAGTGAAATGTGCATTTTTTTACTAGTAAAAATTCTCTTTATACTTTCCACTATATCTAAATTTTCTACAAATTTCCATTTCCAGGTATCTCTTATTTACTAATTTTCCATCTGATTTCTCTTTCCCAAGAATATCCAATATTTGAATAAGTTTGGTTATGACTTAAATACAGATGAATACAATGTCAGTTTTTAAAATATCTAAAACTTTTGCTATGATTTTTAATGTGTCTTTCCCAAGTTCCTTCTTTTTTATTTTAAAGAGGATAAAACAGAGTAAAAGCAATCAAAACAAACCAGTATAAAAGATACAGGACTTCAAAACATTATGAAATCAATAGTAGTTACCATCATGACTTTTGATGCCTTCAAAATAGCTGCAGATAACTTTGGACGTAGTAAAAACCAAATAGAACAGAATAGAATAGAAACAATAAAGACAAAACAATGAATGCAATAAAGGACTTCAAAACAAGCCTATAGTAAACCCAAAATTGCTAACCATAATATATCTTTCTATCTTTGAAATAGCTGCTCCTGCCATCGGATTTGACATAATCAAATAAAATAAAAGAGAATAAAACCCAATTCAACAAAACAATGGAAATGATATAGGACTTCCAAAACAAGACCATCAGTAATGACTGCAACCTCAGAAGGAGATCCCCTTTAGATGTCACACCGTGTACCACTATTCTCTGAACCCATAATCAGATATACCAAAGCACAGCAGGCATCCGATTGCATTTCACCTCCAGAGCTATCATCACAGCCTGTGTTTCTCTGGATAAGCCAGTCGCTTATGGCCAGTGGTTGGGGGGTTGGTACTTCTTGTTTGCTGACCTGTGCATTGAAAGGGCATGGGGTATGTCTGTTCCATTCCAGTGGTGGCCTGCACCTGGAGCTGGTTCCCAGAAAGGGTTTGCTTGCTGATATGGCTTTGTTTTCTTTACCCTTGGTTGGTAAAGAAATGGCACTGACTCATAGGGAGAGGTTGGGGTCTGTATGTTCCCTGTCTGGTGGTGGCCTGCACATGGCGCTGGTTCCAGATAGGGTTTGAAGCTTTGTTCTCTCTACCTCTGGCCCACCCCAAGTTTCTCATAATAACTTCCTCTGATCTTTCTGGTGATAATCAGAAATTGTATTGGTAGTTACATTGCTCTTTCTAAAAGTGATTTACTGAGTTTTCTTTCATTGGGAAAAATGCCAATATTGGTTAGTAAAAGAAATGTAACATAATTGATTTGATCCTTCATATTTAATTCTCATAATTAGTCATTATCTACATATGCTTTTAGGGTTTAGAGCAGGAGGTTGGTATAAATAGTTATTTATTTTCTCTGATCCTCTTGTTCTAAGGATGTTATCAGATTCATCCAACTTCAGTGACAACTTGGAACAGAGTATAACTTTTATTAGGTGTGTTTATGCCCTTCTTTTAATGCCAAATGCACAACAGTATTGTTATCTAATGAATCTGCTTCTGAATGCCTAACCACCATTCCTCTTAGATAGTGATTCCTCTAACTATAAAATGTTTTCTGAAAATCAATTAGATTGTTTACTAAATGTTTATTTTAAAATAAGAGTCCTAGAGTTGGAGCAAATCTTAAAAATTCTTTATCCTCTCCCTCTCCCTATTTAGTAAGTAAATATAGTACATTCAAATACATTAAAAATGAGAATCCTAAAGTCAGTAACAAAAGGTTAAATACCACATGGTTTGAATAATATGAGAAACGCTAAATATAAACACTATAAAGATAAACATAAATGAGACGTGTTAGATAACAGGGAAGTACACTCTATAGAGATGAAAAAGGGATCTGGAAAAGATAGGAGAGGAAGAGTGGAAATATAGGGGAATAAAAATTATCAAGATGTTATATGTATATGTATCAATCTCCCAAGCTGAATATAATCACTATTTATTGCAAACATATCCCAATAATTTTTAAGTGAACATCCTGTCTATGGAAAGCATCCCATTTATAAAAATTATGATGATATGCTGAATAGAAATATACATCTGATTATTTTTACTCTTTTTTCTGAATGATTGATAACAAGATAGAATGTCTTTCTTTTGCACATTTAAAAATGGTTGCTAAGTCTTAAAAGACTTTTCTCATAGAACACAAAATGCATGTTAAATGATTTTAGGATCTATTGTTCATTTTTCTTCTGGCCACATTTTTTTTTTGAGAATGAGCATTGTATTACCCATAGAACTTACAACAGTGGTTAAGAATTAGACACTAAACTCAAAAACTTCACAATGTAATGGAAAAGATAGGTATATCAAACACGAGTTTGTCATGATTAGTATTAAGTAAAAATATATACCAGATACACACAGCACATAAAAGAAGCATAAAAGATATTTTTACTTTCAGTAGGGTTAGCCAAGTTGAGACTTGAAGGAAAGTGGACATTTGGACTAATAGCAAATGCACAGAAATGTGACATAGTATGACACATTCCAATGAAGGACAGAAGGAGTAAAAATGGTGACATAGTGATGGAACACTGGAGAAGAATGCAGAGATTACCAACAGTCTTGTCAACAGAAGCTTTCAACACAGATGGAGACTGTTTTCAAATACCTGAAGATCTTAAGAAGTGTGCATGATTAATGGAGTTTGAACTTTAGTGGAAATAGGATAGATAATTACTGTAAAATTATAAGCAGGGGAGCAACTTTAGTCAGCTCTCTTTTGCAGCAGATAAAGGAGAACGGCTAAAGCAAAGCAAACCTTGAATTCAGAAGCCTATGTAGGCTACCGAAGTAATTCAGGAAAAATTTTAGGAGAGTAGAGGAGAGGATAGAGGAGGGAAACAGGAAAGAGGGAGAGAGAAAAGAGAGGATGGAAGAGGAAGATGAAATGGGTAGAAGAGGAGTATAGCTACTGCCCTTGTTCTCAAACCTTTCTATGCATTAGAACCAGGAGAGGGTTTTTTTTTTTTTTCACTGTTGTCTGGGATTCATCTCAAGAGAGTCTGATCAAATAATATGAGGTAGAGCCTGAGATAAGGAGTTTTAAAAGTGTCCCAAGAGATTGTAATTGTATGGTAAATCTCAAGAAGCACTAATCTACTACACTTCAATAACTGATATGCAGTAGTTTTCAACACCCTATTTATTTGGCACCAAGAAGTGGATAAATGCTATAGATGTTTTTGGGTCAACTAGAAAACTTTGGATAAGTACAGTATGATTGAATTTGTTTCTCATCTTTGTAATTATACTATAGTGCTTCTCATACAGTAAACTTGTAATTATCCTACATGCAAACCATGTTTGACTATATCTCTTATAGTCCTTATATTTGCAATTCGTATTTTAGACCTAAATACAGGACTTTATATTCAGCCCTAGTTAATATTGCCTTATTAGACTGAGAATGTGGTTTATGGAATTTTGATCCATGTTTCATACACTCCTAATTTTGTCATCCATGGATTTAGACATACATTTTGTACCTTTAGATTATTCATAAAAGATATTACATAGGACAAAGACAAGTGTTTATTGAATTTCAACAGAGTATAATGTACTCTGCCAGATGTGTAGGGTACATTTACATGTACTTGCAGGGTAGAGATGCATGCCACAGAGGCATACTTTCCCAGCTTTAAAGCTTGTAAACACTTAAATTTCAGATGAAATATTTTGTTGAAAGATTCTGGGAAGTATCCTTGGATGAGTTTCTTCCCTGAGTGCCTATAACATTCCCAGGAAGTGGCTCTTTCTTTAGAAAACTGTGATATATTTTCACTACCTAATGCTCTCTAAGATTTTGTAAGAGCACTTAAGCTTTTGATTCACAAACTGTTTCAAAGAGGCTTCTTAAGAAAGACTCAATTAAATAGTTTATTGGAAAGTATTTGGTCAGTAGGTCCTCTACAGGCTTTCATTTATAATAAAATAAAGATAAGGGTTGAGAAAGACCACTAATATCCCTTTCTTAGTAGAAAAATGCTCTTTAAGCATTTTTGAATGAGTTGAATAATGCTGTTTTGTTTAAAGCATTTTGACTTTAACCGTAGGGGTCTAAAGATGTCAGGAGTTCAAATATCACCAAACAATAAAGCACTTGTTAAACTGACTAAGGGACGCGAATGACATTTTCTGAAAACTGGTGGCAAACCACAGATAAATTGTGATAGTTACTAATACACTTTCACTGGATTTCATTTGGAAGAACTCTACTAGGCAAAGGCCTCTGACCCAAGAGCTTTTATTATAGACTTTTTCCCAAAGTGAATATTTTCTGACTTATGCACTTCAGCAAAAGAGGATTTGTTGTGTAAAACCCAAAGACATTTTTAATCATATCAAGATGAACAGGACTTCTGTTGTGAGTAAAGAAAGTACCTTATATGGAAGTTCTGAAGACTTCCTCTGGAAAAAAATCACTGCAGAATTATAAACAGTTAAAACAGTCATCTTCAACTGTGAAAGTTGACATTTTCATGAGGGCTCCTGCTAAATAAAACATTCTGAAGGAGATGAAGTTTGTCTATTCTGGTCCTGCTATGGCTGTTCAGCTTTGTGGCCCTCTCTACCTTCTGATATGCTTCACTGTAGTCTGGGATATCTAATGCCCTCATGTGTACTCCTGAACTGTGTCTAGGTTGGCCCTCACCCTGACTCCACTGCTGTTAATATATCAGCCTAAGCTTTTGGGAGGCATATTTTAGTCTGTCTCCTTTTCAAATAGCCTATTTCACATCTTACTCTCAAAAATCCTCATAGAGAATGCTTTTATTAACTCACAATAACAAATGTACATTGAAGACATATGTCTGTAATATTTTACTTCATCTTGGGGGATTTTACAGAAGAAAACATGCCACTGTCTAATGAATAGAGTTGGCTATTTGTATTCACAGCTCTATATCCTTAGATCTATCTAATTATGATTCACAAACATTTATGGGAAAAACCATTGTCTGTACTGAGTATTTACAGACTTTACCTTCCTTGTCATCATTCCCAGTACAATACAGTGTGACAACTGTTTGCATATCATTTACATTTCATTAGGTATTACAGGAAATCTGGGCATGATTTAAAGTGTATAGAGGATTTCAGGAGCAACCCCATGGTAGAGTGCTTGTTTAGCATGCATGAAATGCTAGATTTGATCCCCAGCACCCTGCTACACACACACAGGTACACAAAATAAGGGAGGGAAGGAAAGAGGGATAAAAGAAAGAAGATAGAAGGAGAGAAAGAATAAATGAAGGGAGGAAGGGAAGAAGTGAAAGTCTGAGTATACAGAAGGATGTGCCCAGTTTATACGCAAACACTGTGCTGTTTCATGTAAAGGACTATAGTGTCCACGGATTTTGGGAGCTATGAGAGGTCCTGAAAACAGTGTGTGAGGAAGACTTATAGTGGTAACAGTGTATGTTTCTAGGATGTATCATTAGGAAGCCAGAGTCAATGGGAGGTGAAGTCCCATAACACAATCTGACTCCATGATTTTACTTTTCACCTTCAACTGGTTTTCCTCATGTTCACTCTCTTCCTAGCACATGTCTTTGCGGCTGTTCCTGAATATCTCAAGACCCCCTGAACTTGTCACTATCTAGTATATACAGAATGAAACTTTTCCTGACTATCCTGCTTAAAATTTTACCCTCACCTCCCAGATTTTCCCTAGTCCTCTTCCCTGCTCTAGTATTCTTATGCCATTTCTAACCACCTGACATATTACTGATTGGCTCATTGATTGTCTCTCTGCTGCCAATAAATTCAAGCTTTATCAGGGCAAAGGTTTTTTATCTGTTCTGATCATTAACCTTATTCTACATTTGAGCACTTAAAATCTCTTAATACTTGCTGAATGCATGAATAAACCCTTTGGAAAAATAACCTGAAAATATTCATAGTGCAGTATGCATAGTTTCACTTAGCAACTCCACTTATAGAGAGCAGTTAAATGCCTATGATTTTTCTATATTACTCATTGAGAGGTGAGGTTTACATGTAATACCTTTGAATCTAGGCAGGTTCTATTACTGATCAACCAATAAAATATGGTTGAAAGGTCCCTGCCAGTGTCCAAGGCCATGCCTTCAGAGAGCAGCAGTTTCCATTTCCCATCTCTTGAACATTTACCCTTAGAATCAGCCACCACAGTCTGAAGAAGCTTAAGTTGTCCACAGATAGATCAGAACAGATGCGCATAGAAGTCTGGTTAATGTCTCTATTTGAGAGCCCAGTCAACTTTTAGAAACTCTTGGAAATGAATATCCTAGTTCAGCAATGGTAAACCTTTTAGAGCTTTTAGAGCTTTCAGTGGTTTGAACAGCCTGCTGTGGCAAGCGTGCCCTCGTCCCATATGAGCTACCTTGGCTGATGCTCCAAGGGTTGCTGCCCAAGTTTTAAATTCATAAGCTTTGATGAGAAGGGTATTATCCAACAGCCGCTTACCAGACATCACATTTTCTGAATCCTAGTGAATTAAGAACAACACGACATAAGAATAGATATGTATGGAAATGTTTATAGCAATGTTCTTATGATTTTAAAAAAGTGAGAAAGAAAATAAAGTAGAAACTAAATATCTGTTGAATAAATTATGTTAAAATATTGCATTGCTTTATTGTGGACTTAGTTGGCTGTCAAATAAGTTAAAGACATGTCTCAAATGAATAGATACGCGGATACTAGAAAAAAAAGGAAATTTCACAAAAAAAATTAATCTAATCTTTAGACTTAAAAAGGAAAATGCAGCCAAACATGGTGGGAAACGCCTGTGACAGCATTATTAGGGAGGCTAAGACAAAAGGGTCACAAGTTTGAGGGTAATGTAAGGCTACGCAGTGATGTGTTGCACCACTCTCCCCCAAAAGAAAATGAAAACACTATGTGAACAGAAAAAGACTAATTACTAATTAGCAGCCTGGCCCCTCTGTACATTGTTTCCTTAACTGTGTGTAAAGATGTGACATAAGAAAGAATGATTAGACCTTTCACTGTCTGCATAAAATCTTGACATCGTTTTCTTTCTTGTAGTTTAATAAAGTAATGTTTTGCCAGTGAATCAGCTAGATGGCGCCACTACCTCTCACGTTTCTGTTCAGTAATTCAATTTTAATTGCAGTGGGTACTGAATGAGCTGTGCTTCTTTCCTTCCGTGACAGCTTTGTAAAAATGTTTGACTTTTAGTTTAAAAGAAATTTAGCTGTGTTTGTTTGAGAAAACTATGGATCTCTTCATAGAGGTTTCATCATCAATAAATATGAAGTTTTTGAAAAAACCAAAAGTCAGTCTTCATTTATAGAGGATAGAATCATTGTCTTATAGTCATCCCTTAGCTCTTTTTGCCTTAATTTTATCAGAGTCTCTTCTCTACACCCCACAAAGTGTGTGAAAGGCTTAATTACTAGCACATAACGTGGTAAGGACAGAACCTCCCTGAATAAACACAAACACCCAAACATACTGCATCTCTAGATCAAAGTCGTAGCCTTCAGCAAACCCTGAGCAAGGCAACTTCTACATCCTACATCCAGGTATGTGAAATCCAGAGAAGTTAAGTGATTTACTCAAGCTTACTCGGAAAGCATAGATTTTATAATAGTTTCCAAACTTCTACCCCTTTATTTTCTTCAATACTAGTGTTGCTTTTGTGGTTTTTGTTTGATTGACTTTTTAATGATGCTTTTGTTTAAAAATATTTGTTTTTCTCCTCCAAACTTAGGTTGTATGCCTTGGGTTTTAGAAATAAATGGGAGTTTGCAAGATTCATATTTACTTAAAAAAAAAACCCACAAATGGTTAATTGGACCCCATAAACAGTATGGAATTTTAACCAAATTCTAATTTCTTTATTGCCAGTGAGCTTAGAGTCAGAGTTATTTTGGCAATAAGAAAATCAGATCTCTACTATTAAAATTTTTAATTTCTTGAAAAAACAAATTTAAATTTTACCTGCCTCATGTCACTGAACTAAAAATCATGTAAAAATTAAGAAGAGTAAAATTTGGAATTTTCTAAAGCAATATTAGAAGGAGCTGGTTCATTCTTGTCATTTCATTGTCAAAAGAATTTAAATTTCTTTGCAATGTAAGCCTTAGTTATTGATTTTTTTTCAGTTTGTGAGATGCTAGAAGATCATACTTAATAAGGTACTCACTCCTCAACTTTATCTGTATTGTTTTAAGTGGGAAAAAGAGTTGCCCATTCAGTCTTTCCCACATCTGTGGATGCACAAGTTATAGAAGGAGTCAAATGCCAACATATTGCTAATTTCCTTGATTATTGTTTCTTCAAGTGTTTAAATTCTGAATTCCAAGGGCTTCCTAGGATTTTAGAAATCTGAAGGAAAGACTGTAAGAGTTTTACTGGCTGACATATTAGCCAATGGTCATATTTTCCCCTCCATTGTTCAAATCTACCTTTTCAAATAAAATTTAAATTTTCAGTAGCTTATATTTTACCTTTCATTGTTTTATTTACAAATCTTTAAGTCCCCGTGTATTATCTGATGACTATAAATCATCTTACCTCAGACTCTAAGAGATAGTAATGGTGAATATTTTCACAAAATAATGCCAATAACTATTTGATATTCTGAGGCAAGAGCTAGTGTTTCCAAATCTTTTTTAAACCTTTAAAGTGAAGAAATAAATTGTAGGAACATGATTATATTTGTATTTATAACATACGTCGATTAAAACAGACAATGACAAAAAACAACTGTGAATTCAATGAGACTGTATACCTTAATTGCTATTTTGTTAGTCACAAAATATACAATATTAAAAAACAAGAATGTTTTATGAATAAATTAAGTGATTATTAGTTATCAGTTAGTCTACTAGGTACACTACAAATTTAGAAATCATTTCTCTGTAGTTTGCTTAGCACTGTAAGTTGGAATCCAGTGTTCTCAGATGATAAAGTATCTCCAAATGAATCAGATTTAATCATTTATACTAAACAGCAGGGAGCCTAGTATATTCCAGAAACTTCAAAATTGTTTTATGCTTTACATATATTGATTTAGTCCTCACAATCCTGTAAGGTAAGGTTATCTCCATTTTATAAATGCAGAGAGATAAGCATATTGCGTTTAAGTCACTTTTGAGATCATATAGGTAGTAAAAGGTAGATTAGAGAGCTAAGTTTTGGTTTGAAGAATCCCAAAGATTGATGTTAGTCACAGTGGCACCTTTTCCCTCAGTGAATTGAAATCTGGTTTTTAGTTGTGGGATTAATATGATGTATTTAACCCATAAAAATTCCATTTCTCATGTCTATATCAAACACTCAGAGCTAAGAAAAGAGAGACTGATGCTCTTAGAAAAAAACACTGAGTCACATAATAAACCTTTAAGAGTCTTCAGAGATCATCCCAGTGTTGTTCTCAAGTAGAGTGGAGGCCTCTTGGGTAGAATTAAACTTCAGATTCTGAGAATTCATTACAGACCTACTGAACTGAAAAGGGAAGCAGGTGGACCTCGACATATGTATTTTCAATGACTGTTCTTGATGAATTTAATGTATGTCCCAGATAAGAACTGCTGGTTTAACTTCTTTTCCTCATTTTGTATTTGAGGATTTTGAGGCCCAGAAAGGGGTCAAGCTACTCTTGCACTAGATCTAATATTAAAATACTGCCATCATTAACAAAACATCTTTTCCTGTTTTTGGAGATCTATAGATATAGAAAAAAACTGTTGAGTCATTTACAATCAGAATAGGGAGGCAGGATTTAAGCAGAAAAATTTAACTAATATATCCTTTGTCCATAAATTAGTAGAAGAAAGAAAAGATAATTAGAGGAGAGAGATAATTTAAGGAGGCTTTAGAATGAAGGTGGTTGTTGAGAGAAGAGAATTTAATGAAGCAGAGAGGACTGGAAAGCTTGGCTGGCAAGTGTAACAGTGTGAGAAAAAGACAGGGAGGTTAGAAGATGAAGAGAAGCTTGAACTATTCTATCTAGGGTCAAAGTCTTAAAAAACAAACAAATGACTAATTAGATAAATGAATGGGAACTAGAGAGTGGCTTTTTGTGGTAGATTAAGTGGAAAGCTATTGAAAGTTTTGTGGATGGGCAGAATACAAAAACATTATTTTTTAGGTCCAATGGATGAGTTTGAAGGTGAGGAATTGGATCTACCTGATAACTTTGGACCTACTTTCTGGATGTAGAATTGGCTCGCACTTGGAGTTGGAATGGCAGAGATAGCTTGCTACCTGTTACTGCTATTATTTACAGACACAGACTGTGATAGTAAAGAAGCAAGGAGAGCCTTACTCAAGAGCCTCAGAGCAATGCTCTGAAACTGCTGAGCTGAAACTTGTAGTATCGGTTTTAAATACATATTTTTTTAATTTGGAAAAGCATTGAAGAGATAGAATTTAGTCTGAGATTTTATAATTTCTCACTACATCCTATTCTTAGTGTAGCCAAGCATTGACTATTTTTCATTGACACTTTTCACATGATGAAACTAATGCTGGTTCAGAAAGAGAAATAAAATAGAAGTTCATAGTAACTCTCCCAGAGAGCTTTACTTTGCTTTTTCACATTTTAGTTTAAAATGACACTTTATGCTCTAAATAGTTGTTTCTTATTCTGTTTGGGGGTAGAGGTATCAAATACCTTCTTTGAGGATTTGATTAAATCAATATAACTTCTATTCCCAGCTTTTGCTTATCATTGAAGAGGTTCATAGATGCTATATAATGACCTAGTAAATAATCCCTGTCCTAAGTATCAGTAACATATGACATGTAAACTGAGACATCACTGAAAATGAAAAGGGAAAAAATGATCCAGAAATATACCAGGAATCTTTCTATATCTTAAATTCCCATAGCCTACTTCTATAAAAGTCCATTTGGATATCCTAGGTAGAAAGATGACTCTTCTACATACTGGGAAGAGCTATCAATTCATACTAATGAAATCTTGAAAAGTTTGATCACTATTCTACAACAGTTGAAGTAAGGTTATCAACTTGATGTGTTAGAAACTGCCTAAGAAATTAGTAAAGTACACTTTAGAGTATATATGTGGGTCATGGAGGAATGATATGGGACTTTCTATCTGGTCCTATATTCCTTTTTCCCTGTCACTATTCTCCTGCTCAGCTTCTTGGCCACCATAAACTAAGCAACTTAGCTCTTCTACATTCTTCCACCATGATTTTCTCCCTTGGAGCCAATTAGTCATGGACTGAATTCTTCAAAATAGTAAGCCTTTAAATTGTGTTTAGTATTATTGTCCAGCAGTGCGAAATCTGAGTCTTTCTTTAGTGTCCCCTTTAAGTTTTTTCATGTCATGTCCTAAGTATTCAGAATATTAAATTTGTTTATTAATAGAAGTTGGAATGATTTCCTGGTCAAATAATGGTCATACACTTACACAGATGACAAAATTTTGGCATAAAATGTAAGCACTATGTGAAGAAAACTGATAGTCTACTGATAAAGAGTTCTTACCCTTCTTGAACAGAAGACTGAGATGAAATGCTGTGTGAGTCTTACTGGGAAAGACCTGTAAAGGAGGATTTTCCAGTCACCTCTTGCCATAAAACAAATTATCCGAACAGCTAATAGTTGAAAAGTCTTACTATCTAACTCTCCCCCTTCTCTGGTTTGACAGTCTAGATAGTCTTTTACTAGTATTTCATGGGATTGACTTCAGTCATATAATGACCTGCCTAAGGCTAGAGGCCTAAAATATTCTTCTTAAACTTTTCTTGAAGTTGATACTGGCAGTCAGCTGGGGACCTTGATTCTCCTCTATGTAGCTTCTTATTCTCCATTTGGTGAGACTGATTCCCTTCACAAGAGAGTGTTTTCGGTGTTGCGGGAGACTGACAGATGGAAGCCATAAGGTTATAAGACCTAACCATTGAAGTCACATAATGACTCCTACAAGCCAAAGAGCCAGGCCAAAATCATGTAGGGGAGAAATAATTTCTCTCTGCCTCCATCTGTCTGTCTGTCTCTCCCTCTGACTCTCTCCTGTTTCAGTGGAAAGGGGGCAAAGTGCCAGTAGAAAAGGACAGATGATGGATGGGAGGAATGGTTGTCACCATCTCTGCTAACAATCTACCTATCAAGGAGGACAAAGAAATGAAGTGCTGATGAGGAGAAGTGGTAGTGTGAGATGCTGACATAGGGTCATGTGTTTTGGAACAAACTCAAGTTATGAACAGCAGCCAAAGAAACGAGTGTGAAAGATTTGGCAAGGGGAGTTTTTGTGATCACTTTAGACAGCTCTAGAGACTGCTCATTTTGCCTTGGCCAAAGGATAGTACTTGATATTTTCCACTAAATTTTTTCCTTTCTTGTAAGGAAAGACTGAAATCAACAGGCTACAGTTCAATTTGGATATTTAATCAGACTGGGGCAAAAGGATTTTCTCATGTTAGAAACCTCATGGACTTAAAAACATTCAAATATAAAATAAAGCAATGTGAAAAATACGTATTATGCAAGCACGTTGGCTGCTAAAATAAGATTTTACACAATGAAAAATAAATGAAAACAATAGGATTTTGTAAAATAAATGATTTCTTTGTTGCTTGTAACCCGATGGATCAGAAACATTAATTTAGCCTTCTCACTCTCAAGGGGATATTTCTTGATAAAGCTGAGTGCTGTATCATCAAGTTCTACACTAGCTCCATGGCCCAGGAAAGAGATTTATATCAGAAAAATCACTTCTGAAATGTAACTGAGGGTAGAGATGGGCCTGTACCTGTGAGACACAGTGTATTGAATCAGCTGTATATAAGGAAGACCTAATGTGATTCATCACAAGGTGACATTCCAATACGATTTACCTATTCATGTGCTTTCTGATGCTGCCTTTCAAAGTTTCATTATTGGGAATCTGAGTTCTAGATATGCAACCTTGCTCTAATACAGCAGAAACAACATAGTAAATAAATTTGACCAAACTATGTCAGTGATTATGTAGACATAACATACAGAATTACCTTACTAATCTATTATAATTCCTTTAATTGAAATATTTGAATAGTGTTGACAATACATAAGCCCTGATCATGGAAATAATCACAAATGGTTTACCACATGGGTCTCGCCCATGTATGGAATAGCAAAGTTAACTGAAAGATGTTGAGAGGATTCACCTCAAAATAACATCCTTTTGTGTCCAACTCATTTCTTTTGTCTGAAATTTTACCTTTAAAGAATTCTTCCCCTTTCCTCTCCTTCCTTTCTTGTCTTTCTGACATTTTTTCTCTACTCCTTTAAAGTGAAAACACTTCTGGTACATTATTACATTAAGCCTCATGATTTCTGATCTTGTCTTTACTATGTGGTCAAAGGCAAAAAACTAAGCCTCCATTTAGACTCTGGGTTTTGTCAACATTGAGTGATATACACCATAGTATGTATTGTAACATTTGTGATACTAAGGCTCAAACCAAACTGCAAGAAAAAGCTGCTTTTAGTAATCATGTTTGTGCATGGATGTATAACATGCAGTAGGTTAATACTAATAAATATGTCAATATTATTACTAATTAACATTTTCAGTATAAAAGAAAAACATAAAACTAAAGAAGTAAAATATTGTGGTCATAAATTTAAGTTGGAAGTACTGCTATGAATTTGGGATGATTGTTTCCCTTAAATATCAGTGGCAACATGATTTTTTAGTTTCTTGATAATGAAAAGCAGAAAAATTAGATAGTGGGGAAAAGGACAGCCTCTTTATTATAGCTAGTGTGAAAAGAGAAGAAGAGGTATCTTGAAGGTAATAAATATCAGGACAAATCTTTCCCTTATACTTTATTACTGAGGACATTCCTGTAAAATGAGTGATACTTATGATTTGAATCAAGAAGAGCCCTAATTACAACCATATCTTTGTTGCACAGCAACCAAATATTTTAATGTATCAGAAAATAAGTAAAACATGTTTCTGCATTTTAAAAAGTTCAGGTATGTCAATATTTATTGATATGACTTTCCTCATTCCCAAATGATAATGAAAAATGAGGAGTGGTTATATTTGGAACCACTTCCATATATGAGCTAATGTCCCCTATTGACACCATGTGATACCTTAAAGCATCTTTGTAGGAAAAACGCATTTGGTCTGAGTCTATAATTATGAAAGGAATTGGCTGTAAAGTAGAATCCATGCATCTCTCAGAATGTAAGTGCTGCCTACATAGGTCCTTGCAGGATGACTGGGGCTGGCTGTAATCTCCAAATGAATCTGTAGTACCTACTCCTCTCCCCACAGAGCCTCATACATTGGAGAACACGCTTTTGATTTAATTAAATATTTTTAAAATCTAACTCCCACTCCTTATTTCTTTCTTCACTTCTTGAAAAGTAGTAGCGCTGTAGCTTGCTGTCAGATTTTGAACTTGGGATTCAATGAATCACTGTGCTCAGCTCTCAATGACACAGAGCAGTGTTAGCGAAACCTGTCCTAATTGTGAGGTCCTCAGGCATTGGTAAGCATGGTTTTTTAGTACTTCTAAAAATCTAATTAACTTCTTTAATTAGATTTTTTTTTCTGTTATCTGTTTTCTGGGGTCAAAAGTAGAGAAATGTACTGAATCGATCGATTGTATTATAAGGATAACAAGTAATCTGATTTTTCAAAAATAAAAAATACCCTTACCCATTTCTGCCTTTAGGTTTTATAAAATTCACTATATTTCTGTATAAACTTTCTCAATTATTATCCATGTGTTTCAACAAGATTTTTTAAAAAATGTACATACACCTGGAGTTGTTAAATGTCATCTTAACACTAATACAGTCAAATTCCCTTCTAACATCTAGCTGAAATGAACCTCATGAAAGCATAAACATTTTTAAATGAAAGTTATGGAAAGAACTGTTGATTGATTTGGCACATTGAGAAGGCGTGTGACAGCTAGAAGACAGATAAGGGCACTGAGTATTTAAGTAGTCACTTCACGGACCGATTCTGTAACCTGTCTCAACACTAGTTCTTTTCGGCATCTCATCATTTTTTCAACCCTCACCCCAAGGTCTCCCCTTGACCATCCTTTTTGTGGAGGCTGCTCTTTACTTAAAATTTATTTATTTATTTTTGGTATTGGCAATTGAACTCAGGACCTTGCACTTGCCAAGCAAGTGCCACTGAGCTATATTCCCGGCCCCATTCTTTAAGATGTATCAATGAATTATCCTCACAGTTTCCACATTTACAAAACTGATATAGTATGCTTTTAAAAGATGAAACAAATAATAACATTTCTCCATTTAAAATCTTACAATGGCTTCTCAGTACACTGGGAATAAAAGTCAAACTCATTAACTTTGTCTGCAATGGTCTATTTGGATCTGGCTCAAGTCTGTTTTATGACTCTAAGTCTGTTCTCTCTGCTTTGAAATACTTTTCCTCTGTGCTTTGGATGTTCCAAGTATATTGGCTCATGGATTTTAATTTCTTATATTTTCTGTCTGCCTATTTATCTTTTTTCCTAGACCTCCATATGTTACCTACTCATGTTATTCTAGGTACCTTGTTTTATACTTTTGTTTCTCTTATCTCACTAGAATACAAACATCATGAAAGTAGAAACATGTTCTGTCATATATTCTGGTGTTCGTGTAAGATGTGTCACATGAATAAATGAAGAAAAGCTCATTTGGCCTCATTTTACATTTTATTTTAGAGACATACTCTCCAAAAACAATGTTTCATTTTCATTTAGATTCTTTCTTTGTATTAAGCTCAAAGCTTCCAGAGGATACTCAAATACATACAGCTGAAAAACACAAGCACCAAATTATACTGAAATCTTCTTGATTTGGATATTGAGATGGTAAAACAGCACATAGCTCTTTCTTAAAATTCATATTTATGCTAAAAGGCAGAAAAATATTATTAAATTCTTGGGATATGTTTCCTAGGACTTAATCAGTGTTACTCAGAAAATGCTCTCTGCTACTGAAAAATAAAATCAGCATCATGAATGTCAGATCAGCTGTGTTGCTTTCTATTTTATGTGATTGTATTCTTGCTGTACCAACATCCCTCTGATCCCTATACCCTCTAGCCAGCTTGAAAGCCTCTTAATGATGAAAATACATTTATTTTTTATTTTAAAGTAATGTTTATCATAATAATAGTTGCAATAATAGTAATTAATAATAATAATAATAATAATAAATTTCCATTTTACATAGATTTTGACAGTCTGGTGAGAAATAATGCAGTGTCTTTTTTTCTTACAAAACCTAGTGGGGAGCAAAGTGAACACTCATTTCTTAGGCTGACTGTGGTGGCATGTGCCTGTAATCCCAGCACTCAGGAGGCTGAGATGAAAGGATCACTGTGAGTTTGAGGGCAGCCTGAGCTATAAAGGGAGTTCAAGGCCAGTCAGAACTGCAGAGTGAAAGCTTGTCTCAAAAACCAAAACCAAAACCAAAACCAAAACACCAAAAAGCTCATTTCTTTCTTTTACAGACTGAAAGACTAGCAGTGGCTTAGTTGGGATTAATGATCCTGGGAGAGCAAGCATCCTTTTACTCTCAAGGTCCATATCTCTAAGAGACACATTGTTATTCAAATGATAATCTTTACAAACTAAAGTGAGTAAGTGACCAGTTAAGGTTTAATGAAATACTGCTCATACTTTGAAGATGAGGTAAAAATGTGAATTAAACACTGTGTATAAAAGAATTCACATACAGGTTCAGATACTGGTGAAGCCTCTGTACAAATGAGATGGACAGTGGCAGAACAATGGTTCTAATCAGCCTGACCCTTTCAACCTTATTGACTTTTGTACACTTACAACCTGCTCACCGTGTTACAAGTTGCTCCACCACTGGAGAATACATTAACGTCAAGCAACTTTGTTTTTTTACTTACTTCTAAAAGAAGTTTGAGGGGAAAAAAGATGGCTGATTGATAGGTAACATGATAGAGAGCCGCTCTGAGAAAAACAGCTCAGATGCTAGAATTTAACACCATGGAGAAGACAGATGAAAGGAGAGGAATTCTCATGACCCAGGAAGAAACTGAGGAATAAGAAAAATTTAAAAATAATAAGCGTGGATGGAGGACTGGAGCTGGGCACACTCCCATCGCTGTACTGGGCATGTCTTAGAATCTGGCGAGTCATGATTGAGCTGAGGTGGCATCCTTGCTGAGAGTGGGGGTTGGTGAGCCTGTTGGTGGGAGGAGGCGCTGCAACAGGGAGTGGAATCGGTGAACCGAGTTGCACAGACTTTGGTGAGTGCTGAGAATGGGGTTCCCCAGAGCAGGGTAACCAGCTAGATGACATATTGGATTTGGGCAGGACAGGCTTGAATTGACAACTGAAGCGGCATCAGTTGGTGGCTCCTGGCCCAAAGTGGATTGGTGAGATCTGCTTGGGCTGGGCCACGCCCCTGGTTGGGTCCCAATAGCCAGGTATGAGGCTGTCCCGAACCTGGGACATCCTTAGGGCACACACTAATGTGCTGAAGACACTCACCGGTTGACTGTTTTAGAGGGGAGAGGCCAGCCCACATTGCCCCTGCTTGCACCTCACAGATCAAAAGCAAACTGGAGAGAACAGCAATCCCCTAGCCAGTACACTTCAGAAAAACTATAAGCAATGTGAAAAGGTCCTGAGACCTCCAGAAAGGAGAGAAGCCTTTGGTGAAGAATATAAACAAAATCTAGAATAAATGAAACAGATCCAAAGAGAATATCAGGAAATTAAAAACTCCATTGAAAGCTGGCAAAACCTCTTGACAAAAACTAAAGACAGACTTTCAAAACTTGAAGATAGATTTGCAATGTATGATAGCGAAAGGAAGGATCTCTTAAACAAGGAACCAGGAAGTAATGATACAAAGGCTAGAAGACAACAAGAGGATTTATAACTTAAGAATAAAAAATGTGAATGAAGAAGCAGGGGCAAATACAAATGAAATAAAAAAGGCTATTCACAGAAATAATTAAGGAAAACTTCCCAAGCATAGGAAACGGAAGTAATATTCAGATATGTGAGGCATACAGAACTCCAGCCAGCTACAACCAAAACAGATCTACACCCAGACATATAAAAATCAGGATCCCAGAAATCCATCATAAGAATAGAATATTAAAAGTAGTCAGAAAAGAAACAAATTACCTATAAAGGAAAATTCATCAAAATTATAGCTGACTTCTCATTGCAAACTATCAAATCAAGAAGAGCTTGGAGTGGAATATTCCAAACTCTGAAAGAAAATAACCTCCAACCCAGATTGATGTACCCTGCAAAATTGTCTCTTAAAATCAATGGAGAGACAAGATATTTCCAAGACAAAGAAGAACTGGGGGAGTTTGTGACCACCAATCCAACCCTGCAAAGAATATTGAAGGAAGGACATTCTAGAGAGAGAGAAGAAAGTCACCAGGGTTCCAGGAACAATGGCAGAAAGGCCCCAAAGAAAGTGACAGACAGTGGAATGAAGGAGAAAAGTAAACAACAATGACAAAAAAATAGCATAGCAGATATGAGGCAGAGAAGATTGGCTATATTGCTGTTTTGTCTTGACTGATTTTATCTGAATCTGGTATGCTTGATAGTATCAAGTCTGAGAGTACAGGCAACTACTCTGAAGATGACAAGATTCAACAGGATACCCATTCTGGTTTGATTATTAACTGCCTTTGAAGTCCTATAATGTCTCCAATGTTTGGTTTTTACTAATAGTGCTATGTATTGCTATGTTTAACTATACTATGCCTGATGATATAGACAATTTTATTGAAAATAACAGGAGACATCATAGTAACTACTGTAGATCACCTAGTATTGTGGTTTTATATGTCCTTTTCATTTCGTGCTTTTCTAGGAATTTATTTTGCTGACTTGTTTTGATTTGTTTTGCCCTCTAATACAGAAAGGCTAGGTATACATATAGAGACTTATACATGTGTAGAACTTCTAAACAGTTTACGAGAATTGATTATAGTTATTTTTTAAAAAGAGAGAGGAAAAGAAAGTATTCTAAAGGATATAACTTCATGTATGTTTAAAGTGTGTAGGATTGATAACCATATTACTAAGTTTTTGTTGGATAGATGAACAGAACTGATTGCAGTCTCACTATTTAAATGTCCATTTTGTATGCTTTACTTTTGTAATTTGAACAACTACTTCTAAGAGGAAAGTATGTAATTATCAACTAGTGATTTCTTACTTTTTTTAAAATTATGTATTATTTTTACTCTCTTCCTGTTTCATTTTTTCTCTTTAAATAAAAATTTAAAAAATAAAATAAAAAGTTTGAAAAATAGTTTGACATTTCTGCAAATTTTTCTATTTTTATACAAATTTTTCTAAGTGAAATAGTTGCAAATATCCACATTTTTTTCTATAAAAAACTGCATATTAAATACAATTATTACATCATTTTTAAATGTGTCCAATTGAAAATAAATACTATTATCCATTCAAATGCAATAATCTGATTAAAAGTATCTGGATAAATTCTTAACAGCTGAAAATTTTACAACTTTAAGTTTTTCTCCCAGAATCACAATTTCCACTCCATGTTTCTCAGGATTCTCAAGGTTTACATAATCTTGTTTTTTATAGGTCACTTATTACATGCATACTAAAACATATATATGCATTATGTGAGTTTTAAAAAATTATTTCCTGTGATCATGGGGATCCAGCTATTTAAAACATTCTGTCACATTGCATTGTATTTACAATATTTCTATGTTTACTCAAATTAGATTTATTGCAAAGTTTTGTAATTATCAACATATAAAGCAAAAGATTTTTATATACTAGATAGATTTGACAAGTATTTTCCCAATCAATTCCTGAATTTGTGAACATTTTTTATTGCTGGCATGAAATAGGACTTAGCATTTTAAAAAAAAATTTCTACTAATTTTTAAATACATAAACAATATTAAATTTATAAGTAGATGAAAGTGGAATGAAAAAATTTTGTTATAACAATAATATTCAATATGATATTATAGCAGTTATCACTTAGTTCTTTGATTTTTCTGCAATAAATGTTATAATTCACATAGTGAACTTTGTTTCTTTTTCTTTTTTTCTTTTTTTGGTCTTTTTGAGTCACTGAGCTCACTTTGTAACCCAGGCTGGCCTTGAACTCACAATGATCTTCCTTCCTCAACCTCCTGAGTGCTGGGATTACAGGCATGCGCCACCATGCCCAGCCCACATAGTGAACTTTTGTCAACATTAATTTTAATGATCCATTAGCTGAGAAGTTTATTTTGTTTCTACAGTTTTGCTAAAAGCAAAAACTTTCAAACCACCTAATTTGTAAAATGTTTTGTTTCATTGTAACTAGAATAATTCATGCTCTCAACAGTGATGCTGGTATTTTAAAACATATCTTCATTTTTACTCCCAACATTTTGACCTTCACAAGCTGTGAACTATGGTAAGATGCCTGGTGGTTTAAATATTTCCCCATCTTTTGAGAGGAAGGAGATGGACTTTCTAAAAAAGCACCACAGGCATGTTCTCAGGCAGATCAGCTTCAATACAAGGAATGTAGGAGAATTTAACACCTGGAAATGCACTGTAAATGTCATTTTGAACATCACTAGCTTGATGGACTAACTGCTAGAGTTGAATGAAGCATCTGATAAACCTTCAGGAAAAAGGTGATCACAGGTTGCCACTACTTACACTTTCTCAGCCATTGTTAACTGTCCTACTTCAGAAGACGGCTTGATATTCTTTTCATTGGTGTCTCAGAAAAGTCAGTAGGAGAAAATAAGCTGTGCTTCCAATTTACGTCATTTAGAGATGCCTTGCTTACTTTTTGAATATAGCAATTTGTACTGTTTGCTAACAGCAAATAGTTCTCATTTTCTGCAGAGGTGAATAACGAGGAGACTGTTGGGAAAATTAAAAGATAAGTACATCTTCTTTCACATCTTTCTTCAGGTAATGTACTCTTTTATCAGAGTTGTCAGTTTAACTTTTGATCAGCTTCAGTGACCTACCACCACCTGCCACCTGCTTTGGCATTCTAATTCTAAGGTGAAATTTCTGAAAAGTCTAAATCCTTCAAGACACAAGAGAATGCAAGACACAAAGGAATACTGACAAGCAGTGAGAAATATATTTCTAAAGTTGAAAGCTACTGCCAAATCTACTTCATAGAAACACTATTTCTTTCCTTCATGCTCGTCTGTTCACTGGACAGCATAACAAAGGGCAAAGTTAGTTTCTCTGTGTGAGGCCAATGTTTATTCTGTAGGTCAAATAATATCTTTTGAAAGCCAAGTGACCTCTTTTGACTTATTTCCAAGACTGATTTATTTATATCAGATTTGTGTAATACAAGTATTGCATAACACATGAAACTGAAGCTCGTGAACAGATACTGACCTCCCAGAAAGCAGCACCCAAAGATTAATTAATGGATAAAGTTTGGGTTTCTGCCAGCAATTTGGCTTTTAAAGTTGTGAGCAATGATAGTAACAAGCAGGCAAGGACTGTTTTATTTAAATCTAAATAAACAAAATGATAGGAGCAGACTGAATATAAATAGATAAAGGGGTTTTTTTAGGAAAAAGATAAAGCACATAGCAGAGTCTATTTATAGTGATTATAGAGTTTAGTTTGAGTTCATGGTCTGTGAGAATAAGCACATCTGTGTATTTTCATATATCTTCCACAGTAAATTTTATTTTTAATGGAATCTTGTGCATCAGATGAAAAAGAAGCAGTATTCTTGAGTCTGTATTTTTTGACATAATGGATGTAATCCAGGTAGGGTGGTACATGCCTGTGACCCCAACACTCTGGGAGGTACAGAATGGGTAATTTAGTGATTTAGCAAGACCATCTCAAAATAAAAAATAAAACAAAACAAAAAATCTGGGGCTGTACTTCAGTACCATGGCCCTGGGTTCAATCTCTAATACCACACCCCAAAAAGGTCAACAGGATACTATCCTATAATTTTCTTAATGGACCTAGTTTTTTTTTGCTCAAAAGAGTATTGACAATTACATACGAAAATGATAAACTGTTGTAGTCGACACTGTAAGGAGTTTCTTCCAGCAAGGCTACTGGAGTATCATGATAAATCTTTGAGCCAATCATCAGAGCATTTCTGTATGCCAATGAAGTTTTAGTATACTTTATAATGTGCAGAGTATATAAGTTGCAATAGTTATGCTTTTCTAAGGATGCATGCTAGAGTAACCTCTTTAACAATGTAATTAGTACATAGGTCACGGCTTCTACAGTCAAAGGGCCTCAGGAGATGCTCAATATATTAAAAAATAATCTAGATGTCTAAAACATTGTCAAAGATTACACTGGGAGTTGGTGCCAGAGCAAATTGTAGATCAGTGTACTTGTCATGATTCCAGTTGGCCTCCTGAGGTATCCCATTTTGCATGAGGAGTAACCAAGAAAAAAAAAGAGCATCTAAAGCCCTTCCATTTATCTTCCTGGAGACTGTTAGAGACAATTTGGTTTAAAACACTGAATCAGAGTTCAGATGCTTCTTGACTTGTGATGGAATTACCATCTACCAAACCCAAAATAAATTTAAAATACATTAAAAACTGAGTTGTAAGTTATAAATTGAAATATTATAATACTTTTAATGTATGTAAGTTGAAATACATTTAATATAAATATGAACTGTGATAAAATATATGACTGTTAAAGAATTTATGACAATAAATACACATTGCCATTTATTGCTTTCAAAATATACCCCCTCACATCAAATGTACTTATGTCATTATTCTCACCACTTTGTGAAGCAATTCTGGAAGTCCTCCTTTGTGTCTTTAAGCAGTGTGATAAAGATATGGTGATTGTTGCTGCCAAATGGCATCCAATGGAAAGACAGACTTGTAAAAATCATTACATACACCTGTATGCATCTTATTTACTACACCAGGCACCATTCAACTTCTGCCTTTTCCCTGATGTTAAAATGACCATAGAAAGTAAACTTTTTGAATTTATTTTGGACTTTAAGACAGTCACTACAGTTCAACTAAAGACACTCATAAAGGGGACTTCCAGAGCTGCTATTTCATAAAGTGATAAGAATGATGGAATAAATGTGTTCAAATCGAAAAGGGAGACTATTAAATGGAATTAGTGGCAATGTTTCTTTTATTAAAATGCATTTTAATTTTTCTTCACTATATTTTTAAATCACACCTCAAACAATTCTGAACATCACATCTTGTATTAGCCTATCTTTAATGTGCTCAGAAAACATACATAAATACATGGATGAGCAAAATTGTCTAACACAAAGCCTACCCTATAGCAAATGATGAATGCTTCATATAAGTTATTGAATATTATACTGAAAGTGAAAAGCACAATGATATTGTAGGTATGCATCCCACCTTTACAAAGGCACATTGTTTTTAGTTGTGAACAGACTGAAAAGTCTTGTAGACTTCAGCATATTTACTCTTTATTCCAATGACCAGATTTAGACTTGAGTCTTAGGATATTTGATGAACTAAATTTAGAATACTATTTCCCTTAAATTTTAAGTGACATGTACCAAAGAAATGCTGGGATACTGGTAATTCACCAGGTAAGATTCAGGTATAGGAACACAAAGCAACTCTGAATGACTTGGGTTTATTATCAATGTTTTCAGGTTTGGAAACCTAATTTAGACCACAAGATTCTCTAATGAAGTCAGAGTGAGAATTCTGGAATTTGTCTAGTTGTCTGGACCTTGCTATAAGCAGCTGTTGCTTCAAATGTCCCTGGGCTTGTGTAAAAACATCCCTAGGAAACCACTGAGCTAGGAAGCTGACTTGCAGAGGAAATATTTCTTGGGAGCACAGAAATATCAGTAAATTTCTTATTCTTTCTTTCTGAGGGAATCATTTGGATTTGATAGACATCCACATGCTTGTTTTATTTGTCTAAGAATCCAGTCATCTTTCTTCCTCTCCCACTCAGTCTTTCTGATCTTATTAAGAATCTGAATGAATTTGGTGTGGTCAAACCTCTAGGGTCTTTTCAATATAAGTTTGTATTAATGCTGAGGCTCTTGGCCCTAAGGTCAGTTGATACTTGACAGGATCTGATGAGGCCACTTCATACCACAGCTGATCACCTCCAGTCTTTTACACGAAGCTCATATTTTGTTAGTGTATTTGGACATTTTTTCACTTTCTTAATTCTTTTTGAAGTTTGATGCCAATGAGATGCCACCACCATGGCAATTCTTTAGTGTCACATGCTCATGTGTTGGGAACAAAAATGCCCTGTGCTATGTTCAAGCATGAGTCAAATATATATTTTATTTCTCTCCAGGCAACCTTGGAAATGTTTTAGCAATCTTTTCTGCACATATTTTTGAGCAGATCCTGAAAATGAGAGAGTATGAGTTGTGATTTTTACATTGAATTTATTACCTTTTTCATTAAACTGTAATAAAAAAAAATGGTGTCTCTGTAAAGTTGCTGGTACAGCTTTTGATGCTTCCTAGTTTATAGCCTGGTATGAATTTTCTATGTTTAGCAGGCATTTTATCTTTTACCCACTACCTTCCTGCTTTTCAAGCACAGGAAGGTTAAAATCATGGGATGGCAGAATAAAGCAGCTAATGCAAGACCGTGATAGTTTCAGGACTCTGAGTTGGGAAATACAGTTGGTATCCATTTACTCATTCTGCTTGTGTTTATTGATACTGGAATGGACACTGAACTAGATCCTATTAATTTATTTGAACTATTTTATTTAATAAAAAGAAAACTGTTTTGAGGAAAATAAGACAAGTGGGCACTTTTGTTTGTGACTGTTGATTTTTTTGGAAAAAAAATCAAACTGATCCACATGTGAACTGAGTCATTACACAAGGGCTCTCATTAAGACCTCGTTACTAAACAGAGATAGGAAGTGATTTTTATTGCATCTTCTCACATCTGTCTCTGAAAGGTGTGATTTGTATTTGCAAATGGAAAAGCAATATTAATTGGCATGATTCATTTCTATAAGAAAAGTGAAGGATGTGGAATCTAATTTCTGTATTTTTAACTCATTGCCAGGTAATCTGGTTCCTTTTTATTAGATATAAGTGTGAGCTTTTATAAATAAGATATATTCAGGAAACTCCTCATTCTTTATTGTCATGTTAGAATTTATTTGATGAGATAATAAGAAAGAATTCAAGGTATTTATTCTTTTTTTGTCTTTTAAAAATTTTATTTAAAGAGAAAAAAATGCAAAACAGAAAAAGGATAGAAATACAGAATTTCAAAAAAAATATTAAGAAATCACTAGTTGATAAATTACATATCGTCATCTTGGAAATAGTTGTTCAAGTTACAAAGTTAAAGCATACACAATGGACATTCAAACAGTGAGACTGCAAACAGTTCTGTTCAATGATCCAACAAAAATTTAGTAATATG